>CAVLJG010000004.1:103013649-103032988 GCA_963669975.1 Acanthoscelides obtectus | reverse complement strand
TCTTGAATTGGCTGCGTGTTCACCTTCACAATTAACGCAATGCATAGGTGTGTCGCAAGGTGTTGTATCATGTTTGGGTCGTCCGCATATACATATCTCAGAATTTGAGCATCTTTGCGAAGTATGCCCAAACCTCTGACATTTAAAACATCTTAGGGGGTTTGGGAAATAAGGACGCACTTCGAGAGAGTAAAAGGCAGCTTTAACTTTTGAGGGTAGTTTAGGTTTGTCGAAAGTCAATAATAAGTTAGGCGTTTCGACAAGTGAGTCACCTTGTTTACGCATCAAAACGTTTAACTTCGACCACACCTTCTGGTTCTAAACCCTCCAATATTTCTTCGGTAGAACTGTTAAGAAAATCTGCACATGTGATTATACCCTTTGAGTAATTGAGTGTACTATGTGGTTTTATTTCAACAATGAATTCCCCTATTTTAGTCACTTTAAGGAGTCTAGACGCTTGATGAGCGGTAACAGTTTCCACTAATAATCCGGTCTTAATTTTCTTAATTGATTTCAATTCGCCAACAATTCCAAATAACAATTTCGACAGCAAGAAGGGGCTAACCTTATCGAAGTTGCCCCCATCGATTCTTTCGACCACCAGGAACCGGGGGATGTTTCCCTCCTTTCCCTGGCTGATCTTGGCCGCTGACGCGGTTGAAATCCCAGTTTTAGGGGTGTTTTGGGTTTTTGCGAGTGAATCCCGATCACTGCCCACTTTTAAGGTAGTGGGTGCACCTGAATCTTGTTTAGGCTGTTCCATAAGATTTTCCAAAAATTTCACCTTCCCGGCTCCCCCACCCCACGGAGCCTCATTGGGAGGTTACGCCCATAATAGCATCCCGCTAAGGCACAACCCCAGGGATACCGCTAATCCGAAGGAAAGGAAGGTATAGTCCCCCCAGGTAGTTCCACCATACATCGAGAATAGCGAACTATTCCCGTCTGGCTTCTACTACCTGTGGAGGCTCGCCCAACCAGCCCTCTGACGGGATGGCACAGCCGATTGACCGACGCTGGGCTAGGCGCGGCCGCCCTTCTAGACTGACCGCCGGACCAAAGTGGCGTGTTGCCCCCCTGACTGGTAGGGCTCAACCACCAGGATTCCATTGGCCAGCTTACGGGTCGCCGGGCACGGCACAAACACCCGGGAGGCTAAGAGGAAGCTCCACGCGCCGCCTCAACGCATGGGGTAAGGATAGGAGAAGGAAAGTCGGGAGAGCAACAGACAGCTGCACAGGATATAATAAAAGGAGAAAGGATGGGAGAACGAGGGGGGGATAAGCCCAGGGTTTGGCAGAATGAATAAGACTGCCAAACCCCGAACTCCCTGCCTGGGGCCGTGGGGGTGACGCTCCCCATGTATCTTCCTTTGAATCCGGATCAAAGATCCAGCTCCAAAAGTAGATACCCCTGCGGGGTGTTATTATTGTTATTATTGTTATTATGTTTTATTGTTATTATTGTTATTATTGTTATTATTGTTTTTTTTTTTTTTTTTTTTTTCCCACGGCTTCGACTGATGATGTCATTTGCCGTATCCCTCCTCCACATATAGGACATGTCATTGTCACCCAGGGGTAGATCTGAGTGCATTTTATCACAGGTAATATCAATCATCAATAAATATTTAAAGTCTCAATATATTTAATAGGTGGGTTCTTTTCTCACTTTTCAAGTATCACACAGTGTGTCTTGGATACTGAATTATATGTTAAGTACTCATCGAGTAGAGAATAGTAGGTAACTGGCATGTACGTTTATTATGCATTATATGTCACATGGTTTTAGTTATTGGTTTATTTGTATAAGCTATTTTATGGAATATCTTATTCAGGGTTTAATAAGTGTATCATCTTACATGTTTATATTTTCAGGAAAACTTGTATTTCTCTTAAGAAGTTAAGGATGTTTATCATGCTACCGGCGTCATTGCCACAGAGCCCACGTTGTAGGCTGTTAATAATGTCAAACGATTGGCGGACTCTAGAATATGTTGGGCATTCCAAGAATATGTGGTCAATTGTTAGCTGAGTTTGGCAGTTTTCGCATTGCGGTGGATCCAGGCCGCGAATGAGATGCATGTGTGTTATGTTGCAATGGCCTATGCGTAATCGTGTAAGCGTCACCTCTTCTCTTCGTGGTAGTGATGGGAGGTGCCATTTTTTAACTGTAGGTTTGTATCTTTTGAGGGTAGTTTCGCATCCATTCCATCTCTCTTGCCATACAGACATCAACTTATTCTTCAGAAAATTTTTCAGGTCTTCCGGGTGGACCAGGTTGTTGGCGTTGACAGTATCGGTTGCTGCTTCACGGGCCAATTCGTTAGCCCTTTCATTACCTGGAATCCCTACATGACCTGGAGACCATATAAAGATAACATATTTCCGATCTGATTCCAGTAAGACAAGCCAATGAAGTATTTCTTGAACCAATGGGTCAAAGGAATTTGTGGCAGATATAGATTGAATGGCACTAAAGGAATCGCTGCAGATTAGGTAAGTACCTGCTTCATTGTGGTTATTTATATATTCCAGTGCTTTAAGCAATGCAAGTTGCTCGGCTCTGAAAACCGAGGTCATGGGATGTAGTTTAAATTTTTGCTCGTGTCCCGTTGATGTATAGGCACATCCAACGCTATCAGCTAACTTTGATCCATCAGTATATATAATATTTTTAACGTTTGTGTAACTATTTACAGTGTCATTAAACAATGCAAGAAATAAGGAGCTATTGGTTTCATCCTTCTTGTACCGTGCACACTGCAAGTCCAATACAGGTTTGTTTATTGTCCATGGTGGCGTTGAGCTATGTTTTAGATTATAAACGTCAGGAAGTTCGAGGTCGATGCTATTCAAAATTTCTTGAATCCTTACACCTGAAGGTCGTGTTATGGTAGGTCTGTCCAGGAAGGTTTGGTTGATTGCTTGGTCGTATAGGATGTTGTAGTTGGGATGAGGTGGGTGTGACCAAATCTTTACACTATAATTCATAGTCAACTGCTGGAGCCTTATATCAAGAGGAGGAATACCTGAATCGCAGTATACCGCTGACGAGGGACTTGTTCGAAAAGCTCCGATACATAATCGCAGACATTGGTTATGTATCTGTTCCAAGTGTCGTAGATGAGATTTCCTTGCGGCTCCATAGATGATTAATCCATACTCGATTTTAGACAGAACAAGTGACCGATATAACGAGAGAAGGGTATCCCTGTCAGCACCCCAGTTTATGTTCGATATGCATTTCAAGATGTTCATAGACTTTTTGCATTTCACCATCAGATTATTGACGTGTTCTTTCCAATACAGCTTTCTGTCGAAAGTTAGCCCCAAAAGCTTAACAGTATCATCGATCTGTATTGCGGTGTTTCTCAGTAGCAGGTGAGGATGATTGTGAGCAGTTCGTAGCCGACAAAAATGAATGGCGGTGGTTTTTGATGCTGAGAAGCGGAAACCAATACTTTGAGCTTCTGTAACTAGGCTGTTTATTGCTGCTTGGAGTTTAATCTCGATGTTCGACATATCTTTGTCCGAGTAGAAGATCGTGAGGTCGTCTACGTATAAACATTTTCCAATGTCTGGATCTATTGTACCTATAAGACGGTTTATAGCTATCAGGAATAGCGTTACGCTGATGGTGGAACCCTGAGGTATACCGTTCTCGAGAGTATGCGGCTGAGAGAGGTGTTTGCCGAGCCGGACTTTGAATGTTCGGTTTTCTAGGAACTTGGAAATGAATTTGAGCATATTACCTCGTATACCCCATTCATGTAAGGTGTTGAGTATTCCTCGTCTCCATGTTGTGTCATAAGCTTTTTCTAAGTCAAAGCAAACAGATACCAAATGTTTTCTTTCGGCAAAGGATTGTTGAATAGCCGTGTCTATATGAGCCAATTGATCTAAAGTGGATCTAAACTTTCGGAAACCCATCTGGTAATCCGAAAGTAGACCGTTCGTTTCTAAAAACCAGACCAGTCTTCTATTAATCATCTTTTCGAGGAGTTTACTAATGCAACTAGTGAGTGATATGGGTCGGTAGTTGCTAGGGTTTTTAGGGTCCTTTCCAATTTTTGGAATAGCCACTATGATGGCTTCATGCCATTGCTCAGGGTATATGCCTTCACTCCAAATACGGTTGAATAGTTCCAGGAGTGTAAGCTGTTCGCTTTCAGGAAGATGCTTAAGCATGTCGTAGTGGATGTTGTCTGAACCAGTTGATGAAGAATTAACCTCGTTAAGAGCGTTTTGCAGTTCTAGCAATGTAAAAGGTACGTTGTATACCAATAACGAGTCATCAACTATTTCCAATATATTTTTTTCAGCCTTAGTCTTTTTAGCTACGAAGGCAAGATTATAGCTATCCGAACTGCTTGTCTCTTGGAATTGTGTAGCTAATATATTACAAATGTCTTCATAGTTTGTAATTTCTATATTGTTGACTAGCAGTATAGGGGATGGAGCTTGGAAATGCTTTCCTTGAATACTTCTGATTTTGTGCCAGACTTCCGATGGTGGTGTTTCTTTAGATATATGTGACACGTATTCTTGCCATGATGATTTTTTACTTTTTAAAATTATGCGACGAGCTTCCGCTCTTCTTTTCTTGAATTCAATTAAGTTGTTAGTAGAGAAGTTGCGTTTGAATTCTCTTAAGGCCTTATTTTTTTCTTTGACTGCTTTTCCAATCTTATCGTTCCACCATGGCACTTGCACATTTTTGATGTTACCACTTTTTTTGGGAATACTGAGGTTCGCTGCACTAACTATGGCAGATGTTATAGACTGCACCGAGTCGTGTATGTTATCCTTTAAAAGGAGTTCACCAATATTATTTTTGTAAGTATCCCAATTGGCTTTCTTGATGTTCCAGGTTGTATGGAATGTTCTTTCTGGACATTTTGAAGCAAAAGTTATATTTATTGGCACATGGTCGGAGTACAGATGTTCAGGCATAGTTTTCCATTCCAAGGATGATGCCAGACTTGGTGAGCAGATGGACAGATCGATACTACTAAAGCAGTTAGACCTGGAGTTGAGGTAAGTTCCATCTCCTGTATTTAAAATAATCAACTCTGATTCTTCGCAGATTCTTTCGATTATACGACCTCGAACATCAAGTTGTTGTGATCCCCATAGAGGATTGTGTGCATTAAGTCGCCCACTATGATATATGGAGTAGGCAGTTGAGTAATTATGTTATTAATCTGCTCTTCATTCCAATTGAAATCTGGTAAGTATATAACATATTGTTATTTTAAATGGAAAAAGCGATTGTGCTGCTACCGCCTGTAGTGGGGTTTGAATGTGTACCTCAGTTGCCTGTAATTCACTTTTTATGAAAATTGCCACGCCTCCTTTAGATCGGTTTGTCGGGATTACGTCTTTCCTGAAACAGTTGAAGCCCCGCAGGTTGAAGTTGGTTTCAGGAGAAAAATGAGTTTCCTGGATACATATGCAAAAGGGTGCCACTTCCGAGACTATCAATTTTAGTTCAGGGTAGTGTGCACAGCATCCGTTCATGTTCCATTGTATTAGTGAAGACATTATGACTAGTTTGTTAAAAGAAACAGTTCGTTAGTTTGTAGTGGAGCTCAAAAGGGGCATATATATATACTCGTGGAATAGATAAATAAAGCTAATAAATAAATGAATAAATAAATAAATAGCTTAATAAGTAAAATATATAAATAGTCTATAGAAAAAAAAATATAGTATATGTATAAATAATCAGATGTACTCACATATACACACATACATACATACACATACGAACGTAAATATATAATAAAATTTATGTAGAAAATATCACAGGTGGCTATATCTCAATGGTAAGGTCAGTAATTTGACTGGCTTCAGTTTCTTGATCACTTCTTGCGGAGTTGGGAGGCCGCCTGGGTTTCCCTTTCGGCCAGCCTCTTTTCTTTTTAGTAGAAGTTGATGCTTCACTGATATGTGATGATACACTTTCATCGGTATCATCGTCCCTTGTTCGGGTTCTGGTACGCTTCCTTTTTTCGGCTACAGAAGGTTGCGTAGATGTATCAGAAAAATATTGACCGGGAGGTAAGAAGGAATTAGTATTAAAATTATGCTTCTTGGTACTGATTATGTTATCCAGGGTTTCTTTTATTTTACTCTCAATAGACTTAGTTAATTGCGGTAATAACTCTTGTATTATATTATTAATTGACGTACTTGTGGTCGCCGCAATTTCGGAGTAGGATTTTTGAGGAATGGGCCTGATTACTTTTTTCTTTGCTTCTAGATAGCTCAGTTTTTCCATAGTCCTAACTTTTTGAATCGCTATTTCCTCCTTCATCTTAGGGCAAGCTCTTGAATTGGCTGCGTGTTCACCTTCACAATTAACGCAATGCATAGGTGTGTCGCAAGGTGTTGTATCATGTTTGGGTCGTCCGCATATACATATCTCAGAATTTGAGCATCTTTGCGAAGTATGCCCAAACCTCTGACATTTAAAACATCTTAGGGGGTTTGGGAAATAAGGACGCACTTCGAGAGAGTAAAAGGCAGCTTTAACTTTTGAGGGTAGTTTAGGTTTGTCGAAAGTCAATAATAAGTTAGGCGTTTCGACAAGTGAGTCACCTTGTTTACGCATCAAACGTTTAACTTCGACCACACCTTCTGGTTCTAAACCCTCCAATATTTCTTCGGTAGAACTGTTAAGAAAATCTGCACATGTGATTATACCCTTTGAGTAATTGAGTGTACTATGTGGTTTTATTTCAACAATGAATTCGCCTATTTTAGTCACTTTAAGGAGTCTAGACGCTTGATGAGCGGTAACAGTTTCCACTAATAATCCGGTCTTAATTTTCTTAATTGATTTCAATTCGCCAACAATTCCAAATAACAATTTCGACAGCAAGAAGGGGCTAACCTTATCGAAGTTGCCCCCATCGATTCTTTCGACCACCAGGAACCGGGGGATGTTTCCCTCCTTTCCCTGGCTGATCTTGGCCGCTGACGCGGTTGAAATCCCAGTTTTAGGGGTGTTTTGGGTTTTTGCGAGTGAATCCCGATCACTGCCCACTTTTAAGGTAGTGGGTGCACCTGAATCTTGTTTAGGCTGTTCCATAAGATTTTCCAAAAATTTCACCTTCCCGGCTCCCCACCCTCCACGGAGCCTCATTGGGAGGTTATGCCCATAATAGCATCCCGCTAAGGCACAACCCCAGGGATACCGCTAATCCGAAGGAAAGGAAGGTATAGTCCCCCCAGGTAGTTCCACCATACATCGAGAATAGCGAACTATTCCCGTCTGGCTTCTACTACCTGTGGAGGCTCGCCCAACCAGCCCTCTGACGGGATGGCACAGCCGATTGACCGACGCTGGGCTAGGCGCGGCCGCCCTTCTAGACTGACCGCCGGACCAAAGTGGCGTGTTGCCCCCCTGACTGGTAGGGCTCAACCACCAGGATTCCATTGGCCAGCTTACGGGTCGCCGGGCACGGCACAAACACCCGGGAGGCTAAGAGGAAGCTCCACGCGCCGCCTCAACGCATGGGGTAAGGATAGGAGAAGGAAAGTCGGGAGAGCAACAGACAGCTGCACAGGATATAATAAAAGGAGAAAGGATGGGAGAACGAGGGGGGGATAAGCCCAGGGTTTGGCAGAATGAATAAGACTGCCAAACCCCGAACTCCCTGCCTGGGGCCGTGGGGGCGACGCTCCCCATGTATCTTCCTTTGAAACCGGATCAAAGATCCAGCTCCAAAAGTAGATACCCCCTGCGGGGTATTATTGTTATTATTGTTATTATTGTTTTATTTTATTATTGTTATTATTGTATTATTATTATTATTGTTATTATTGTATTATTGTTATTTATTATTGTTATTATTTTATTATTGTTATTATTATATTGTTATTATTGTTATTATTGTTATATTGTTATTATTGTTATTATTGTTATTATTATTATTTATTATTGTTATTATTTATTATTATTATTGTTATTATGTTATTATTGTTATTATGTTATTATTGTTATTATTGTTATTATTGTTATTATTGTTATTATTGTTCTTATTGTTATTATTGTTATTATGTTATTATTGTTATTTTGTTTATGTTCTTTTGTTATTATTGTTATTATTGTTTTTGTTATTATTGTTCTTCTTGTTTTGTGTATTATTGTTTTTGTTCTTTGTTCTTATGTTATTATGTTCTTGTTTTTATTGTTCTTTGTATTATTTGTTATTATTGTTCTGTTTTTGTTCTTATTGTTCTTATTTATTGTTATTATTGTTATTCTTGTATCTTGTTATTATTGTTATTTGTTTTATTGTTATTCTTGTTTTTGTTTTATTGTTTTTATGTTCTTCTTGTTATTTGTTATTTGTTATTATTGTTTTTTGTTTTTTGTATTTTTCTTGTTATTCTTGTTTCTTGTTTTTTTTTTTTTTTTTTTCCCACGGCTTCGACTGATGTCATTTGCCGTATCCCTCCTCCACATATAGGACATGTCATTGTCCCCAGGGGTAGATCTGAGTGCATTTTATCACAGGTAATATCAATCATCAATAATATTTAAAGTCTCAATATATTGATAGGTGGGTTCTTTTCTCACTTTTCAAGTATCACACAGTGTGTGTCTTGGATACTGAATTATATGTTAAGTACTCATCGAGTAGAGAATAGTAGGTAACTGGCATGTACGTTTATTATGCATTATATGTCACATGGTTTTAGTTATTGGTTTATTTGTATAAGCTATTTTATGGAATATCTTATTCAGGGTTTAATAAGTGTATCATCTTACATGTTTATATTTTCAGGAAAACTTGTATTTCTCTAAGAAGTTAAGGATGTTTATCATGCTACCGGCGTCATTGCCACAGAGCCCACGTTGTAGGCTGTTAATAATGTCAAACGATTGGCGGACTCTAGAATATGTTTGGCATTCCAAGAATGTGGTCAATTGTTAGCTGAGTTTGGCAGTTTTCGCATTGCGGTGGATCCAGGCCGCGAATGAGATGCATGTGTGTTATGTTGCAATGGCCTATGCGTAATCGTGTAAGCGTCACCTCTTCTCTTCGTGGTAGTGATGGGAGGTGCCATTTTTTAACTGTAGGTTTGTATCTTTTGAGGGTAGTTTCGCATCCATTCCATCTCTCTTGCCATACACATCAACTTATTCTTCAGAAAATTTTTCAGGTCTTCCGGGTGGACCAGGTTGTTGGCGTTGACAGTATCGGTTGCTGCTTCACGGGCCAATTCGTTAGCCCTTTCATTACCGGAATCCCTACATGACCTGGAGACCATATAAAGATAACATATTTCCGATCTGATTCCAGTAAGACAAGCCAATGAAGTATTTCTTGAACCAATGGGTCAAAGGAATTTGTGGCAGATATAGATTGAATGGCACTAAAGGAATCGCTGCAGATTAGGTAAGTACCTGCTTCATTGTGGTTTTTTATATATTCCAGTGCTTTAAGCAATGCAAGTTGCTCGGCTCTGAAAACCGAGGTCATGGGATGTAGTTTAAATTTTTGCTCGTGTCCCGTTGATGTATAGGCACATCCAACGCTATCAGCTAACTTTGATCCATCAGTATATATAATATTTTTAACGTTTGTGTAACTATTTACATGTCATTAAACAATGCAAGAAATAAGGAGCTATTGGTTTCATCCTTCTTGTACCGTGCACACTGCAAGTCCAATACAGGTTTGTTTTATTGTCCATGGTGGCGTTGAGCTATGTTTTAGTTTATAAACGTCAGGAAGTTCGAGGTCGATGCTATTCAAAATTTCTTGAATCCTTACACCTGAAGGTCGTGTTATGGTAGGTCTGTCCAGGAAGGTTTGGTTGATTGCTTGGTCGTATAGGATGTTGTAGTTGGGAGAGGTGGTGTGACCAAATCTTTACACTATAATTCATAGTCAACTGCTGGAGCCTTATATCAAGAGGAGGAATACCGAATCGCAGTATACCGCTGACGAGGGACTTGTTCGAAAAGCTCCGATACATAATCGCAGACATTGGTTATGTATCTGTTCCAAGTGTCGTAGATGAGATTTCCTTGCGGCTCCATAGATGATTAATCCATACTCGATTTTAGACAGAACAAGTGACCGATATAACGAGAGAAGGGTATCCCTGTCAGCACCCCAGTTTATGTTCGATATGCATTTCAAGATGTTCATAGACTTTTTGCATTTCACCATCAGATTATTGACGTGTTCTTTCCAATACAGCTTTCTGTCGAAAGTTAGCCCCAAAAGCTTAACAGTATCATCGATCTGTATTGCGGTGTTTCTCAGTAGCAGGTGAGGATGATTGTGAGCAGTTCGTAGCCGACAAAAATGAATGGCGGTGGTTTTTGATGCTGAGAAGCGGAAACCAATACTTTGAGCTTCTGTAACTAGGCTGTTTATTGCTGCTTGGAGTTTAATCTCGATGTTCGACATATCTTTGTCCGAGTAGAAGATCGTGAGGTCGTCTACGTATAAACATTTTCCAATGTCTGGATCTATTGTACCTATAAGACGGTTTATAGCTATCAGGAATAGCGTTACGCTGATGGTGGAACCCTGAGATACCGTTCTCGAGAGTATGCGGCTGAGAGAGGTGTTTGCCGAGCCGGACTTTGAATGTTCGGTTTTCTAGGAACTTGGAAATGAATTTGAGCATATTACCTCGTATACCCCATTCATGTAAGGTGTTGAGTATTCCTCGTCTCCATGTTGTGTCATAAGCTTTTTCTAAGTCAAAGCAAACAGATACCAAATGTTTTCTTTCGGCAAAGGATTGTTGAATAGCCGTGTCTATATGAGCCAATTGATCTAAAGTGGATCTAAACTTTCGGAAACCCATCTGGTAATCCGAAAGTAGACCGTTCGTTTCTAAAAACCAGACCAGTCTTCTATTAATCATCTTTTCGAGGAGTTTACTAATGCAACTAGTGAGTGATATGGGTCGGTAGTTGCTAGGGTTTTTAGGGTCCTTTCCAATTTTTGGAATAGCCACTATGATGGCTTCATGCCATTGCTCAGGGTATATGCCTTCACTCCAAATACGGTTGAATAGTTCCAGGAGTGTAAGCTGTTCGCTTTCAGGAAGATGCTTAAGCATGTCGTAGTGGATGTTGTCTGAACCAGTTGATGAAGAATTAACCTCGTTAAGAGCGTTTTGCAGTTCTAGCAATGTAAAAGGTACGTTGTATACCAATAACGAGTCATCAACTATTTCCAATATATTTTTTTCAGCCTTAGTTTTTTTAGCTACGAAGGCAAGATTATAGCTATCCGAACTGCTTGTCTCTTGGAATTGTGTAGCTAATATATTACAAATGTCTTCATAGTTTGTAATTTCTATATTGTTGACTAGCAGTATAGGGGATGGAGCTTGGAAATGCTTTCCTTGAATACTTCTGATTTTGTGCCAGACTTCCGATGGTGGTGTTTCTTTAGATATATGTGACACGTATTCTTGCCATGATGATTTTTACTTTTAAATTATGCGACGAGCTTCCGCTCTTCTTTTCTTGAATTCAATTAAGTTGTTAGTAGAGAAGTTGCGTTTGAATTCTCTTAAGGCCTTATTTTTTTCTTTGACTGCTTTTCCAATCTTATCGTTCCACCATGGCACTTGCACATTTTTGATGTTACCACTTTTTTTGGGAATACTGAGGTTCGCTGCACTAACTATGGCAGATGTTATAGACTGCACCGAGTCGTGTATGTTATCCTTTAAAAGGAGTTCACCAATATTATTTTTGTAAGTATCCCAATTGGCTTTCTTGATGTTCCAGGTTGTATGGAATGTTCTTCTTCTGGACATTTTGAAGCAAAAGTTATTTATTGGCACATGGTCGGAGTACAGATGTTCAGGCATAGTTTTCCATTCCAAGGGATGATGCCAGACTTGGTGAGCAGATGGACAGATCGATACTACTAAAGCAGTTAGACCTGGAGTTGAGGTAAGTTCCATCTCCTGTATTTAAAATAATCAACTCTGATTCTTCGCAGATTCTTTCGATTATACGACCTCGAACATCAAGTTGTTGTGATCCCCATAGAGGATTGTGTGCATTAAAGTCGCCCACTATGATATATGGAGTAGGCAGTTGAGTAATTATGTTATTAATCTGCTCTTCATTCCAATTGAAATCTGGTAAGTATATATTACATATTGTTATTTTAAATGGAAAAAGCGATTGTGCTGCTACCGCCTGTAGTGGGGTTTGAATGTGTACCTCAGTTGCCTGTAATTCACTTTTTATGAAAATTGCCACGCCTCCTTTAGATCGGTTTGTCGGGATTACGTCTTTCCTGAAACAGTTGAAGCCCCGCAGGTTGAAGTTGGTTTCAGGAGAAAAATGAGTTTCCTGGATACATATGCAAAAGGGTGCCACTTCCGAGACTATCAATTTTAGTTCAGGGTAGTGTGCACAGCATCCGTTCATGTTCCATTGTATTAGTGAAGACATTATGACTAGTTTGTTAAAAGAAACAGTTCGTTAGTTTGTAGTGGAGCTCAAAAGGGGCATATATATACTCGTGGAATAGATAAATAAATAAGCTAATAAATAAATGAATAAATAAATAAATAGCTTAATAAGTAAAATATATAAATAGTCTATAGAAAAAAAAATATATATATGTATAAATAAGATCAGATGTACTCACATATACACACATACATACATACACATACGAACGTAAATATAATAAAATTTATGTAGAAAATATCACAGGTGGCTATATCTCAATGGTAAGGTCAGTAATTTGACTGGCTTCAGTTTCTTGATCACTTCTTGCGGAGTTGGGAGGCCGCCTGGGTTTCCCTTTCGGCCAGCCTCTTTTCTTTTTAGTAGAAGTTGATGCTTCACTGATATGTGATGATACACTTTCATCGGTATCATCGTCCCTTGTTCGGGTTCTGGTACGCTTCCTTTTTTCGGCTACAGAAGGTTGCGTAGATGTATCAGAAAAATATTGACCGGGAGGTAAGAAGGAATTAGTATTAAAATTATGCTTCTTGGTACTGATTATGTTATCCAGGGTTTCTTTTATTTTACTCTCAATAGACTTAGTTAATTGCGGTAATAACTCTTGTATTATATTATTAATTGACGTACTTGTGGTCGCCGCAATTTCGGAGTAGGATTTTTGAGGAATGGGCCTGATTACTTTTTTCTTTGCTTCTAGATAGCTCAGTTTTTCCATAGTCCTAACTTTTTGAATCGCTATTTCCTCCTTCATCTTAGGGCAAGCTCTTGAATTGGCTGCGTGTTCACCTTCACAATTAACGCAATGCATAGGTGTGTCGCAAGGTGTTGTATCATGTTTGGGTCGTCCGCATATACATATCTCAGAATTTGAGCATCTTTGCGAAGTATGCCCAAACCTCTGACATTTAAAACATCTTAGGGGGTTTGGGAAATAAGGACGCACTTCGAGAGAGTAAAAGGCAGCTTTAACTTTTGAGGGTAGTTTAGGTTTGTCGAAAGTCAATAATAAGTTAGGCGTTTCGACAAGTGAGTCACCTTGTTTACGCATCAAACGTTTAACTTCGACCACACCTTCTGGTTCTAAACCCTCCAATATTTCTTCGGTAGAACTGTTAAGAAAATCTGCACATGTGATTATACCCTTTGAGTAATTGAGTGTACTATGTGGTTTTATTTCAACAATGAATTCGCCTATTTTAGTCACTTTAAGGAGTCTAGACGCTTGATGAGCGGTAACAGTTTCCACTAATAATCCGGTCTTAATTTTCTTAATTGATTTCAATTCGCCAACAATTCCAAATAACAATTTCGACAGCAAGAAGGGGCTAACCTTATCGAAGTTGCCCCCATCGATTCTTTCGACCACCAGGAACCGGGGGATGTTTCCCTCCTTTCCCTGGCTGATCTTGGCCGCTGACGCGGTTGAAATCCCAGTTTTAGGGGTGTTTTGGGTTTTTGCGAGTGAATCCCGATCACTGCCCACTTTTAAGGTAGTGGGTGCACCTGAATCTTGTTTAGGCTGTTCCATAAGATTTTCCAAAAATTTCACCTTCCCGGCTCCCCACCCTCCACGGAGCCTCATTGGGAGGTTATGCCCATAATAGCATCCCGCTAAGGCACAACCCCAGGGATACCGCTAATCCGAAGGAAAGGAAGGTATAGTCCCCCCAGGTAGTTCCACCATACATCGAGAATAGCGAACTATTCCCGTCTGGCTTCTACTACCTGTGGAGGCTCGCCCAACCAGCCCTCTGACGGGATGGCACAGCCGATTGACCGACGCTGGGCTAGGCGCGGCCGCCCTTCTAGACTGACCGCCGGACCAAAGTGGCGTGTTGCCCCCCTGACTGGTAGGGCTCAACCACCAGGATTCCATTGGCCAGCTTACGGGTCGCCGGGCACGGCACAAACACCCGGGAGGCTAAGAGGAAGCTCCACGCGCCGCCTCAACGCATGGGGTAAGGATAGGAGAAGGAAAGTCGGGAGAGCAACAGACAGCTGCACAGGATATAATAAAGGAGAAAGGATGGAGAACGAGGGGGGATAAGCCCAGGGTTTGGCAGAATGAATAAGACTGCCAAACCCCGAACTCCCTGCCTGGGGCCGTGGGGGCGACGCTCCCCATGTATCTTCCTTTGAAACCGGATCAAAGATCCAGCTCCAAAAGTAGATACCCCCTGCGGGGTATATTATTATTATTATTATTATTATATTATTATTATTATTATTATTATTATTATTATTATTATTATATTATTATTATTATTATATATTATTTATTATTATTATTATTATTATTATTATTATTATTATTATTATATTATATTATTATTATTATTTATTTGATTATTCTTATTATTATTATTATATTATTATTCTATTCTATTATTATTATTATTTTTTTTCTTCCACAGACGTATCTGTCTGGTAATAAAGGATAGACCAGATATCAACCAGATATCAAAGAGACTATCCTAGCACCTTCCTTAGTATATGCGCTGTTCCTAGTAGTGCCGTTTTTTGAATTTGGTAGAGTGCTGGTTCTACGGGTATTGAGTCACAATTTCCGTGGAAGGTTTTGGTGATAGTTCCTAATGCACCGACAACGACAGGAGTTATCCAAGCTTTCACATGCCACATTCTCTGTATTTCTATCTGGAGATCTCTGTACTTAGATATCTTTTCATTTTCTTTCGATTTTACATTGGAATCGTCGGGAACCGCTATATCCATTAGTTGACATGTTTTTCTCCTTTCTGTTATGAATTATAATGTCAGGTCGGTTGGCTTTTATTGTTCGATCCGTTATTACCGGCACATCCCACATAATACATACATCAGTGGTGTCATTCTTGATGTTGTGACACTTGGATTTCATGTGATAATATTTATCTGTAACTGGAATACCAAACGAGTCACATATTTTCCAGTGAACGTAACTAGCTACATTGTTATGTCTAGCGGTATACTCTGAAGGGGCTAGTACTTGGCAACCTGCTACTATATGGCTGATGTGTTCGTCGAACTGCCCGCATATTCTGCATTTACTGTCTGTACTTTGTTTAGTATATACTTTTGGTGGTACCTTGTATTTAATGCTTGATCTTGTGCAGATACTATCAGAGCTTCTGTTTCCGCTTTCAGCGTAGAGCTTCTCAACCAACTGACACTTCCACGTTTATCTACCTCTGTTCTCTCGAGTTGTCGGAAGAACTGTCCGTGCAATGGTTTCGAGGCTACTTTTGCTAGTCTGCCACTTTCAGCGACGTTCTTGATCTTGTCGATTGAGTTTCTGTTCGAGTCTTCGCCTCCTAGACGTTCCGACATAATCTTCTTCATCTCTTTCTGGATGGAGTATTTGCAAAGGCCATTGTCCCATTCTTTCACTATTTTTGATAGTTTGTCCTTCCCTTGGGTTTATATTCTCCGAGACCAACCATAGATGTTTCATATAGAGCTTCAATTTCTACCATTCCGCGTCCTCCATTGCGCCTCTTTACATATAACCTGTCCACGTCAGCCTTGGGATGGTGTATATGTGCCATTGTCAGCAGCTTCCTGGTTTTCCGGTCTATTCTCAGAATATCTGACTTCAGCCAATTGACAATTCCAAAGCTGTAACTTAGTACAGGCACAGCGAAAGAGTTGATTGCAGATATTTTATTTTTGGAGCATAATTCTGTCTTAAGAATCAGGCGCACACGACGATAATACTCCCTCGATATTCTGGATTTGGCATGTTCATCTTCGATTCCATCTGCTTCTTCAATGCCTAGATATTTATAGGTTTCTTCAGGCTCCATGTTCATTATTGTTGTTGCTTTATCTAGAATTATATTCTGTGCCTTAGTGAGTTTACCCCTTTTGAATATTGCTGTTGCACACTTATCCAGTCCAAATTGCATATTTATATCATCCGAGAATGTTTTCACTGTCATTAAAGCGCGACGCAAATCGTTCTCATTTTTGGCAAATAATTTCAGATCATCCATGTATAACAGATGATTAACTGTATTGTTTGCGTCTATAACAAAATCAGTCTTTTCTCTGTTAAGCATACTGGTCAGTGGAATTAGTGACATGCAAAACAGTAGGGGGGAGAGAGAATCGCCTTGAAATATGCCTCGCTGAACGCCTATATGTCCGGTTTTTATGCATCCCTTAGTGTGATATAGATGCATTTCGGTTTTCCATGTTTTCATTGAGCATTCTATGTACCTTTGTATAGTTGGACAAACTCGATATAGTTGCAGTACTTTCATAATCCATTCATGCGGTAGACTATCAAACGCTTTACGGTAGTCGATCCAGGCCATGCATAAGTTTTTCCTTCGTGTTTTTGCCACACTGACTACCATTTTGCTGACTAAAAGATGATCTTTACACCCTCTTGTTCCTTTCCTGCTTCCTTTTTGCTCGTCAGGGTAAATGTTGTGGTTAAGTAGATGTTCGTTAATCCTGTTAGCTAACGCTGCTGTAATTATCTTGTACATTGTACTCAGGCACGTTATAGGGCGATAATTTTTGGGGTCTTTCGTATTCTTTCCTTTGGATAAGAGCACTGTAGTTCCGGATGTGAGCCATGAGGGTGCATCTTCTGGATGTTCAATAATGTGATTGATGGCAGCTGTCATTGCGCTGTGAAGGGCTGAGAATTTTTTGATCCAAAAGTTTTGCAACCTATCTGGTCCCGGTGCTTTCCAATTATCTGTGCCTTTTATTATTGTGGTTATTTCTGGTGTCGTTAACTTGACGTACTGTTGTTCTTCAATACTTTGGTATTTGCTTTCTTCTTGCCTTATCCACTCAGCATTCTTGTTAAAGCTTGCTTTATTCTGGTATATACCTTTCCAAAAGCTAGCAATATCATCCGGTGTCGGTGGTTCATTGCTAACATTCCTTTGTCCATTAATTTGTCTGAAGAATTTTTTTGCGTCAGAGTTGAAAGTCTTATTGTGAAAATAATAGTTGCTTCGTTCCGTATATCGCTTTAACCTTTGTGATTTTGCTTCCATTTTCATTTTTATATTTAACTCAAGTTCATCTATGTTGGTGTACGAGTTGTAGCGTTGCCATATTTGTTCCGTTTTCTTTAGAATGTTATAAGTGGGGACTCCTTTCCTATATTCATGTAATATTGCTAGTTCCGATCTGTATGCATCTATATGCTTCTTTATTCTGATCTTCCATGACGGCTCTCTTGTATCTCGTACAGTGTTTGTTCTGTGTTCTACTTCACCTGCAATTACAGCGGCAGCAGCGTACATCAGGTCATTAATGTCTTGAATACTTAGAGTATGCTCTTGAGCTATTCTGGTGTATATGACGTTCACGTTGTCAATTTTTACTTGAAGCGCCTTGGTGGCTTCTACCTTATTCAGCGCTTTTCGTTGTGTAATTGAAGTGAGTCCTCTAATTTCTTTCAGTTTTTCATAAATTTTGTCTTCCAGTTCTTCTCTATTTCTGGATCTGTTTGACAATGCACATAATAGGCTAGTATTGTTGATCTGTGTGTATGTATTAGTTGTATTTGAGCGCTGTTCATGGTGAGTATCTATTTGTAGTGGAAGCCCATGAGTTGGTATAGGGCTATCGGTTGCTGCTTCAGATACAGCAATTGCTAATTTTACTTTTTCCTTTATACTTGTAATCTCACTAGTACTTAGCTTATTACTGTTGATTATGTACCTTGTTTGGTAGCCAGTGTTTTCGAGTTAATGTGAGGGAATAATGTTGGATTCTCTCTCCTCCATAATCTATATGTGTTTCTGTCGTTGATCCTCTTCGTGACTTGGCATAGTAGTAGCAGCGCATAACATCTTTGTACTGTCAATCGCCAGTTCTGTCGGTGGCTTAGGGAAGGCGAACGAGGGGGGGGGCCATAGGGGCCAGGAGAGGAGGAGGAGGAGGAGGATGAGGAGGGAGGATGAGGATGAGGCGGGGAGGAGGGGAGGAGGGAGGAGGAGGAGGAGGAGAGGAGGAGGATGGAGAGGGGAGGAGTAGGAGGAGTAGGGAGGAGGGGAGGCGAGGATGAGGAGAGGAGGAGGAGGAGGAGGAGCGGATGAGGTGAGGAGGAGGGCGGAGGAGGAGGAGGAGGGAGGAGGAGTAGTAGTGAGGGGAGGAGGTAGGAGGAGTGAGGCGGAGGAGGATGATGGAGGAGTAGGAGGATGATGGGAGGATGAGGAGGAGTAGAGGAGGAGTAGGCGGAGGAGGAGAGGATGAGGCGGAGGAGGAGTATGAGGAGTAGTATTAGGATCTAGGATGAGGAGGAGGATGAGGGATGAGGAGGAGGAGGATTATGTAGTATTTTAGGGATTAGGAGGATTCTTAGTATGAGTAATTATAGGATTATATTTATGATTAGGATGATTCTTATATATTAGAGATTAGTAGGATTATTATTAGGATATTATTAGGATTATTATTATTATTATTATTAGTATTATTATTCTTATTATTATATTATATATTATTATTTAGATTATTATTATTATTATTATTATTATCTTATTAGTATTATTTTATATATTATTCTTATTATATTATTATTATTATTATATTATTTTATTATTATTATTATTATATTATTTACAGTAAGTAAATACATTCACCAACTTTATTAAAATAAAACCATTTAAACTGGGTGTTCGGATTATATGTCACTTAGAATATCTCCTTCTCGGCTGTTCGAAAGTAATTAAAAATAACATAGTGGACGCAGATTTAAAAGCTGACATAAGAAACTCATTTGCAAGCGCTGGACAAGAAATCCATTACCAGAAGAAGTTCAGGAAGCATTTCTAAAAATGAAGGCTGATTCGTCCATGAAAGATGACTTCCATCTTTTAACATC
>CAVLJG010000004.1:102971836-103013149 GCA_963669975.1 Acanthoscelides obtectus | reverse complement strand
AACGATCTATGCGCTTTGCTGTCCCAATGGTTTGGAGAGAGCTACAAATCATATTAATGATTGTTACTTTTGCATGGTACCTTGTGTTGGACAAGCCACAGGTATGTCCAAGAAAAAAAATCGGTTATTAACTACCCAAACATACCATCTGCGATGAGACCTGTGCCTCACAGTGACGAAAATCCTATTCCAAAACCCCCAGAATACTACACTTGCGAATCAGAAAACGAATCAGATCATGGCGATCGAGTGATTCGTCAGGAAGAAGATATGCCATCAACGTCAAGAGATCCTGATTTTATACCGAGCACGTCATGCCACCAACCGCACAAAATAACACAGTCAGAATTAAATGATCTTGTGAGAGATTTAGAACTTCCAAAATGTAAGGCAGAGTTACTTGGATCAAGACTGCAGCAGTGGAACTTGTTAGAAGACGATGTTTCGGTATGTGTTTTTCGTAACGCCACAAAGACTTAGAACCATTTTTCAATATGGAGAATAACTTGGTTTTCTAGTAACATTAACGGCTTACTGGCGGCTTTAAATATAAACTATAACCCAGAAGAATGGAGATTGTTTATAGACAGTTCAACATTGAGTTTAAAGGCAGTGTTATGCATATTGGAAATATTTTACCATCTCTTCCTGTAGGGTATGCAGTTCACATGAAAGAATCATATGACAATATGAATACCTATTGACATGCATAAAATACGATGAGCACCAATGGCATATTTGTGGCGATTTGAAAGTTGTTGCACTTTTACTTTGGGCTGCAGCTAGGCTACACAAAGTTTTGCTGTTTTTTGTGTGAATGGGACAGTCGGCAAGGCACTTCATTACACCAGACAAAACTGGCCTGTTCGTCAATTCCTAGAGCCAGGTCAAAAAATGTACAGCATATGCCATTAGTAGATTCGAAAAAAAATTTATTACCACCACTGCATATCAAGTTGGGCCTAATGAAAAACTTTGTCAAGGCATTAGATAGAGATGGGTCAGCTTTTCAATACCTGCGTCAGAAATTTCCAAGACTAAGTGAGGCAAAGGTTAAAGAAGGTATTTTTGTTGGGCCACAGATTCGAAATATTTTGAAAGATACACAGTTTGAAAACACTTTAACAGGTATTAAAAAAACTGCTTGGAATGATTTCCGTCTGGTGGCCACTAATTTCTTGGGAAATAGAAAAGCTGACAACTATAAAACCCTCTATCAAAAATATGCTGTCATCGTATCAAAAGATGGGCTGTAATATGTCTCTTAAGATACATTTCCTACACTCACACCTGGACTTTTTCCTGACAATTGCGGAGCCGTAAGTGATGAGCACGGCGACGTTTTCATCAGGATATTTCAACAATGGAAAAAAGGTACCAGGGAAAGTGGAATCCTTGCAGACTACTGTTGGACTCTTGGTAGAGATGCTCCAGAAACGATCCATAAAAGACAGCAAAAAGACAGCGCATATAGTGATTCTTATAAGTATATGAATCTTGTTACTTTTTTAATATATCCTTAAAAATAAAAAGTTTTTTTTCTAAACCGCAACTAATTTTTTTATTTCATTGTCATTTTTGGATTCAGCGCCCCAAAATTAACAAAAGTGCACTTTTCCCACAAGATACAATTAAAAAGCTAAAATTTGTTGTCCAGTGATATCAGCCAGTTATCAATAATTCTTCTAAGATCATCACCCCCGAGGATTGGGCTATAACAGCAGACGAAAGGACGGCGGAGAGGTCAGAGAAGCAGCCTCCCCTCTTATAATTCCGAAAATGTCGACTTAGATGAGAAAAGTTTCTGGCGAGATCCCGGAAAGGATTCAGACACAAACGCGGCGAACTTGCTTGATGCAGCGCAAGAATGTTCACTTTCGTTTCACTTGTGCGATTTTCGGGTTGGAGGCACGTTTTCCCCAACTTCGCCTAAGGACTAAGAGTGTTTACGATAGTTGTATCTTAACTATGCAAATGAGTGGGTGATAAGGCCTTTGAAGGTCACCATGAAGACGTCCCAAGTTTTGTTGGGTCACGGTGGCCGTATTTTGCGTAAGGTCTCTCTGCTTTCAGCGGAGACCGACCGATATTGGACCTTTCGCCGATACTGATAATCATCCTAATCAACGAATTTGAACAAATCAGAAGGAGCTAAGGATATACTGTCGCACTTAGGTAAAAAGGCGCGAAGTGTAAAAAATCGAGGTTCTGGAGAAATTGCGTTTAAAATTCTGGATTTTTTCAGACTAAATAAGTCGGATTATTCCAATATAAGAATATGAATCAATACGGCAAATTTGCATAAACTTCGAAGTTAGTCATTTATTTTAACAGTGAGTAGATCTGATCAAATGAAATGTTTTTTTCCTTTAACATTTTTCTGGTAAAATTGAAGTAACAAAGTTATAGTCCTTAGAGGTTTGAGTACCGCCTGTCTCAATAATAATATTATGTGCTCGTGTTTGGCAACAACCGATACAATCCGCCTTATCGCTTCATCGCATCGGAAACAAAAAGCGAAGAATTTGAAACTCTTATCACGATGTTTTTACTACAATTTTATTCAGTTGAATTCAGTCAATGTGTCAGTCGGCAACGCGTGAGTGAATAGTGGTGTTTGTTGCATGGCTCAAACGAAATAAAAAATTTCACATGTTTACGAAAATGCTGAACTTGCTGCCGCGGCATCACGGATTTATGGGATCGGTTTCCCAATCGAGTGCACAAAGGGCTCGTGAATCAGGTGACTTAAGACCTCACAGGGGAGGGCATGCCGGTACTCCAAGACGCACGATCAAATACAGGTCCGCACTGAAATACGTGTTGGGAGGATACTTTATAAAACAAGGTAACATTTTTTTTTATTTTTTTTTATTTTTACACACATATTTTGGTTTATCTTCCTTCTACAATCATTATCTGAAAATTAATGACTCAACTTCAAAGTCACCCTGTATATACATCCACTTAAATGTGATTTCATATCATAATTCTTATGTAGGCATGACATAGATAATAATAATAATAATAATAATAATAAAAATAATAATAAACTGCCTGTATTCGATTATTTTACATTATACGTATAACTACAACTATAGACGTAGATAAGCCAATGAAATTCTGAAAATCGAAACGGTACATCTTAATATTTATAATAATGTACTAAATGACATACAAAATGCAACACCGACTAGGACTGCTGTAATTTTGAGCATACTCTTACAAGTTTCAGGTCTAGTGATAAAGATAATGTGATTAAAATTTTAACTAGAAATTTCGCAAAATAGTTGAGATATCCCACCTTCATATTAATAATGTGTTCAAGCTCCTCGCTACACACCCGCGGCATTGATTGGATTAGGCGACTGATGTCTTCTTGGTGTATTGTCTCCCAGGCCATCTGAATTTGGTTTCGGAGAGGCTTGTTTGGGAGAAAATGCCCAAATATGGCAAGCCTGGTTGACTACAAGCAGAGGGTGAAACTCATATGGGCGAATGAGAAACAAAGCAGTGTTACTGATGCACAATATGACAACTATGTCACACCCTCAAAAAATGGCGGCTTATTCACAACTGACGTCTGATTGACCAGATTTAAATTTCCGGCGGGTTTTCTTCTTGTGTTTTCTTCAACATGCCATTTTCGTAACATTTCATTTTAATTCAATAATAAAGTCCCTATTAAGTTATTTGAGCCATATGCCTTTTGCTCAGAGTCGTGAAGTATAAAAATGCAAGTGCATAAAGCTGTAATATGTTTGTAAATACTATAAGATAAACACCAAATGAAACTGTTTTTTTTAAGCTGATCCAAAGTGATCCCAATCAGTAGCCAGGCTTCTAGCAGATCCTGAGGAAGATTGTAGATGCAGCGGTTACCCATTTGAGGAATCTAATATTTGAAGATCATCCTTGTTGCAATCTCCACATAACTTTTTGAACAGTGGAGTGCTACGAAAAGTTAAGTCCTTAGAATTATCAGAAGTTTGAAGATTACTTGTGATCTAACAAAAAAGCACAGCACTGAAGAATATTTGCAGATCATAACTTTAGTAAGTTTTTATATGACTCAATAACCAGTGATGATTTGTACTGCTTTTGTCCAAGTATGCAAAGCTCACTATAATTTCAATGTAATCGAAGCTATGCTGAAGATCAAAAATGGCTGAGATGCAAATCAATTTATTTGTCATTATTTTGGATTTACTTAATAGTGGAGGCTGGTGTCCATATCAACAACTTATAGAAATATCAATAAGAATACATTGATGAGTAGAATCAAAATCTTATTTTTTAAAGGCAATTTACTAAAAAAGAAAATAATACATTCAACACTGAAATATCCTGATAATTTATAGTCAACATAACATATAGATTTAAGTTAACAAAATCCACTTCGGTTATTTTGAATCTTGTGTAAGGCATGTATATAGTTATTAGATGTTTGCAAATAAAAATAAACAAATGTGTACAAATTGTGCGTGTGGTCTCTTTTGGACCTCTAATCGTTGTTGTTGTTTTTGAACAATAACATGGGAGCCCACAGGGCGGTGACAGGGGAACCGTGACATCTCCTGTGAATTCGCTCCTATCTTACAATTTGCATATTTAGCTTGCGTTTGTGTATAAACAAGTTTGAGAATTTTTTTAGGACTCGTCCCCCTGAGAAAATTTGCTAACTTTGCTCTTCAAAAAGTTTTTGGGGCAGGTACAATTTAACAAATGTTATCTCTTGACGAGAACAATTCCTTTGGGTGTGGACAATAAATTTATTGCGCTAATAAAAGAAATCTGTGAAATGTAGTAACATATCTACACCATTGAAGTTTTGATTTATGCAGGTGCCAATAGGGCGGGGAATGAAAACGTCTGGTCCATAACAATGTTAATACTAACTTGTTTGTAGAAAAATGTATGAGATTCATATAATAAATATATATTAAGGTATTTGCAATGTATGCTTTTCTTCTGAAGCTTTCCAGATTACTAAGTAGATATTAGTGATTTTATGACGGTGTTATTAACATTGCGATTTTAACATACAAAAAAGCACTTGTTCGTCAAGATAGCGCACATGCTGTTATAAGATCTCTCATATCCCACCAAATTTCTCTATATAGAAAGTATAGCAATCTCAAATTTATGTCTAGAGCTGGCAACGTAGCGCATCCTCATGAAGGCACAATCCGGCAATCATGACGCACCATCAAAAAATTGCCGCTGACAAGTAGATAAGCCGTGTTGTAATTGAATAGCATGAAATTAAACCTCTTTCAGTACACTGTATATATATATATATATATATATATAACTTGAGACGTGGTCATTGTCGTCCAATTAGGTGAAAAATTAAAGCTTCCGCTTTTTGTTGGATACTTCGACAAAATTTAAGCAAGGAGGACTCTTTATACTTTTTTTATTCTCTCTAGCTTTCAATGGCCTTTGCCATCATCATCAGGAGCTGCAATTACATTGATAACAGTAGCAACAATAGTGTAAAATAAATTTAAATTACCTTACAGTAATACGTGAGGATGTTGCTAATTGTTGTTTACGTTAAGGGTGAAACACCCAGTAACATGGTGAAAGCTGGATAAATGGTACAATGGTCAAAATTATACAAACTACACACAGTTGTATGACAAGAACAAGTTAAAAACAGATTAAAAAATATTTAAAACGAAAGTTAAGCATTACATCGTGAAGCCACTTGATGATTGCACAAAATGGTGGGCATGGAATAATGAGTAAGATGAACCTTTTGACAGATGGCCGAAGGTTAGCAGTCTCGGTGTAGAATGACACGTTCTTATCCAACATATCTTGAAAATCACACCATCTGAAGTGATTTGGCAACGTAGCACACGCCTACAAAAGAATTTTCATTACATCATTATTATAACTATTATTTCTTTTTTAAAAGAATTTGTTTTCATCACTAGTTCTAACAATTCTTCCATGCTGGAGAATATCATCACCAGGAATGAAAATGTTCAGACCATGAATATTTTTGATCTGTTCATGCAACGGAAAATTCGATAAAAATATATTCTCCAGTTTTTACCGTTCCCAAATTTTCATATAATAAGGATATATGTATGATTTTATAATGACCTGTGTTATTATTGACACTGATGCTTTCACAAATAAGTAACTACTCATTTGTCAAAACAACAAAAATATGTTAATAATACATGGCGTTATAAAATATTCCACATATCATTAGAAATGCGCACTATAAAATTCTACAGTAGTTTTAGATTTATGCAAAGTTCCGGCAACGTCGCATGCGGCGTCGTGGCAACCATGTGGCATCCAGAAAAAATGGCGATTGACACTGACTTAAATCAACCGTGCTGCCCTATGATAGCATGTGACTAAAGCTTCTTCAGTGTGTATGTTTTGTGCTGTGCAAACTAAGCCAAACGTTCTATTGTTTGAGTTTGTGAAGACTTGTTGAGCTTTATCGAGCGCGCGGACGCGGCATTACAGTCCATCTCCTTGCAGCACGTCTTCCTTAACGATTGCCTTCCACGGATCGATCCGAGATACGATTCTCCTCATCCGATAATGGTAATCTTCTCTCCTCGCGTCTTCTCGTTCTCCGCTCAAGACGGCGTAGCGATTCAATGAATCATCGCTAGAATTCAACGGATCGGACAATAGCTCCGATAATTGTTCGATAGCACTGTGTAACTGCGTTATCTGCCATTAGCACCCGATGGCTTAGCGGGCGACGCTGCGACGTAGATGTAGCGGTTATATCACCATCATAACGGATAAGTTGTTGCCACTTGAACAGCTTTGAGCTGGATGGACGTTATGGGGATATTTTTTTTATGAAGAACCGCTGAAGTATACTAAGTGACATATAAATCCGAACACCCAGTTTAAATGGTTTTATTTTAATAAAAGTTGGTGAATGTATTTATCTTACTGTAAATAACAAGTGAAAAAATTTTCAGCAATATCAGTTGGACATTCCGGTTTTTATACTGCTTTTTTTTAATTCACTAACGCTCTAAAAATAAATATTTCAGCCGCAGTACAGAATCAACGTTGGCGGATTTTGGTTCTTGACATCCTTTATGATCGGTTACGATGCCTATAGTACGGAGACCTGTACGATTTCGTCAACTTAGTGAGTTTGATAGGGGCCGTATAGTGGGACTTCGGGAAGCTGGACTTTCTTTTCGGGCAACTGCAGTTAGAGTGCAAAGAAGTGTAGACACTGTGGTTAGGTGTTGTCAGGCATGGCTTCGAGAAGGCCGTACGCAAAGAGAAAGGGGCACTGGACGCAGAACAACAGACCGTGAAGATCGCCGCCTAAGATTATTGGCCTTAAGGGACCGTTTCTCCACTACCAGGTCCATTGCAAATGAATGGTTTGCAGAACATGGAAGACCTATTGGTATGCGAAGTGTTTACCGACGAATGAGAAGTTTTGGCTTGTTTTCATACCGGCCACACTGGCTCCCTTTAACTCGAGAACACCGACGTAATCGCCTTGAGTGGTGCAGACAACGGTCACTCTGGGATCAGGAATGGAACAGCATTGTCTTTAGTGACGAGGCTCGATTTTGTTTAGGCATGCACGATGGTCGTGCCAGGGTTAGAAGGCGACGTGGTGAAAGGAGGAATCCACAGTTTTTTGTTGAAAGACATGTTCATCACACTGTTGGAGTTATGGTTTGGGGTGCTATAGCTTATGGTTCCAGGTCACCTATAATCTTCATCAGAGGTAACATGAACGCGCAGCGTTATATCCACGAAGTTCTAGAACTCCATCTTTTACCCTATCTTGACACCCTGGCAGACCCAACTTTCCAACAAGATAATGCCCGACCACATGTTGCAAGAGTCACAATAGACTTCTGTCAACATAATGATGTCACATTGTTACCATGGCCACCAAGATCTCCCGACTTATCCCCAATTGAGCACGTGTGGGATATGATGGGTAGGAGATTGCTCAATTTGCAACGTCCTCCTCAGACTCTAGAAGCACTTCGAGAGGAGTTGGTGGTTGCCTGGAATGAGATACCTCAGGAGGACATTGACCACCTGATTAGAAGCATGCCTAGGCGCGTTGGAGAATGCGTAGCACATCAGGGTGCATCCACACATTATTAAAGGTCAAAGGACTTTAAAGCAGTGCAATCATTTTGAAATTTTCATCATTTACTTATTATGCTTCATTAAGTACTTATACAAAATTTTATTAAAATAAAACCATTTAAACTGGGTGTTCGGATTTATATGTCACTTAGTATATGTCTAGTGATCGTGAAACATCTAGAAAATGAGATGTACTTACAAAGCGACATAGAAATAATGAACTTATTATAAATATTTTTTATCTATTCGACATTATCTGTCAGGGCGGTCCGTAGGATCTTTGCTCTTGGTTCAAGTATTGAAACTCAGTAGGCCTGCCAGGGCTGGTTGTCCAGTTACCAGACCGAGATAGGGAGAAAGAAGAGGAGATGAAAGAAAGGAACGAAAGAGGGAGAGAAAAGAGAAAGAAGTGCGTCAATTTGAGTGGTGTTTTGTCATTGTCAACTAGTATCCGGGAATTTTTTATTGATCCTAAAATTAATTTAGAGATTGGTCGCTGAAGAAGAATTCAAATTTTGGTTGAACCTAAAGGCGCACGATTTGATTTTGTTCACAGTGCGAGCCGCGGCCTTGTGTGCTTGCTGGCTGTGTTTGATGGGGTATCAACGTCTCTTTCAAGGATCTCATTGAAGACATCTCATAGGGCGTTAGTGATTGTACGCAAGGTTCTGTTCTGCAGCATTTGCAGATTACGCAAACGCGTTTTGGTGAGAAAACACCAAGCTACACATGTGTAAGTAAGCGCTGATCTGATAACCATCCTGTATAGCCGAACTTTGTTGATCAAACTATAGCATAGGATAGAGTTGTCGGAACGTGATTTGGAATTGAGTTTTTAACGCTTCAGTGTGCTTGTGCCAAGAGTGACACCAAGATGTTTAGCACAATTTTCCCATGGTACTCGAGCTCACACGATGTGCCGCTACGTTTTTTTAGTACCACAAATAGTCTGCGCTTACGAATAATTAACTTTATTCAGAGACCAACCCGCGCATTTCAATACCTCGTCCACCGCATTTTGCAGGATGTCGTGAACCAAATTCTCAGAACACGACTGGACTATCAGGGCAGTGTCATCAGCATAGTGATAGACTTCACAGTTGCCGGTGACGTCATGAACAATAAGTGAATAAACCTTGAGGGACACCGGCTCTGATGTGCCGGTTTGTAAAGGCGTTATTAATTTAAATCCGAAATTTCCTACCTCCAAGGAGTGAATTAAAATGTTTTAGGGGTTAGAAGGAGGAGTCCTATCAATATAGAGAAGGCCCTTGTGCCACACCTTGTCGAATGCCTTCGAGATATCAAGAAACAAGATGCCAGTACATTCGTTACTGATTACTCGCTCAACAAGCCTAATCGCCTGTAGCTGCGTACTATGCTCAGACCGAAAGCCAAATTGCAAATCCGGAATCGCATTGTGGTCTGACGAGAAATTTTCAAGGTGTTGTAGAATGACTTTCTCAGCGAGCTGACAGTACACTAATGAGACCGTAATCCTGGGGGAATACTGAACCGAATCTTCTTTGGAATTATTGTAACATCATCGGTCCCTCACGCCGCTGGTAAGTACTGGATCCTTGGCATGGCATTGATTTTTGACATGAGACAAGTTAAGGACATCCGAAAAAGCAACGTCAGCGCCTTATTAGTGATTCGATCCTCTCCAAGTACTTTACGCACAAAGAGGCCTTTAACATAACCGGGCTAGTGTACAATGCGGGATATCGGGAAATTCCACTGACATGCCACTCTTCAATGCTTCAAAGAAGACTCCTCTGAAGAAAAATCTCCGAGTGAGGCGCCACCACCGCTGACGCCGTTGGCCATTAAAATATCTCCTGACGGTTCTTACGATGTTGCTCCACGTCAAGGTCATTGTCACGGTCATCAGTTGGAAGAGAACTGCCTTTCCATAGCATCAGCGGAAAACTAGACCTTTCCTCTGTCGTGAAGACTATGCCATCAGGACCGTGGACCGCAACTTTCCAGAGAGGAATACTTGAGTCAAGCGTCCCCGTCAGAAAGTTGCTCCATTGCTTAAGGACATTTCGCACTTCATGGACAAGATTCGTCCCCTGCTTATGACATCAGGATAATAATAATAATAATAATAATAATAATATTTATTCGCCAAAATACAAAAAATGGGCAAATAAATATGAAAAAACCACAGAAGGCATCGCGTGTGTGTGGTTTATATCTTAATAACTAACAATCAATCATATATGTGTATAACAATTATTGTTAAATCTAAAAGGTATTAATGTAATTGGAATTTTGTAGTTTTAGTTTTCTATATAATTATGTATAGTCATTCGCTGCACATTACTAACCCAGTCTTTCAATTTTCTTCTAAATTTTTTTCCAAAATTAAGTATCTTTATTTCGTTTGATACTACATTATATAATTTGGCTGCTAAGAATTTAAATGATTTTTTGAATAATGTTTTGTGTGGTCTTTGGATATTAGATGAGCCTATTCGAAATCGTGTGTTATGCTCGTGTTTATAGGATTTTTTCTTTTTATTACGATACTTATGGTATAAGGTGGTGGCATGTAAGAAATAAAGTTATCTTGAATCAAGTATCCCTGTTTCTTGATATACGTTGTTCGTTGGATATAATCTTGGCTTATGGAAAATGGCTTTCAAAACAGTTTTTTGTGCTATATTCAGGTCAGAAATATATGTCCTGCAGGCGGCACCCCAGGCTGTGATGCCGTATATTATATGGGTTTCAACTAACGCATGGCATAGGATTCGCAGATAACTTTCTGTAAGAATGTTAGCAAGCATTTTGAGTTTATAGGCAACATTTCTAATTTTTTTGATAACATATTTAATATGGTTATCCCACCTTAGATGTGAGTCTATAAATATTCCAAGATATTTCAAAGTGTTAACTCTATCGATTTTGGTCTTTTGGCCATGATAATTAACGGAAATTTGTTCGAAGGTAGGTAAAAATTTTGAATAGAATGTAAATGCAATAAATTTTGTTTTTTTGAAGTTAACTGTTAAAATTCTAGTATCAAACCAGTCAATGATCCTTATAAAATCCTTTTTAGCTATTTGCCTCAGTGTGCTCCAGTCATCAGCTTTATATAATACGAGGGTGTCATCTGCAAAACATATAATCTTTCCAGAACTGTTAATTTTGAATAAGTCATTTAAGTAGAGACTAAATGATAGTGGGCCTAGTACTGTTCCTTGAGGCACACCACACTTGATTTTTTACTGTAAGTTTTTACTGTGCCCGACTTGAAAGGTAATTTTTTAAAAGGATTTGTGACGCTCCCCTAAATCCCAATCTTTCCATAACTTTCAGAAGTTCGACATGGTTAACCGTATCAAAAGCAATTTTTAGATCAACAAAGATACCAATAGTAGGTATGTTTTTGTTGACATTAGAGTTAATTTCATCCATTGCAGCCAAAATTGCATCTGTAGTAGATTTTCCTTTTCTAAATCCATATTGGTCAGAACATATAATTATGTTTTTGTCCAAAAATTGTAATATCCTTTTTTGTAGTAATTTTTCGAAAATTTTGGCTATATTCGATAGTACTGATATGGGTCTATAATTTGATGTTTCCATTCTGTCACCGCTTTTATAAACAGGAGTAATAACAGTTGTTTTAAATGCATCAGGACAAATTCCAGATTGGAAACAATAATTAATGACGTAAGAAAGTGGTTCGGCTAAGTCGTAGGCTATTATTTTTAAATGCTCAGCCTTGATACCATCCACACCAGGACTTTTTTTGGTTTTAAGTGATAGGACAGCTTCTTGTACTTCAATCGGACTAACGCTTTCTAAAAAGAATGAATTGGGAAGTTGGGTTTTTGTGAACTTTTCGTTCGAAACCATTTTTTTAATACTGGATGCTAAATTTTCTCCAACATTAGTGAAAAAATTTAAGAATGCATCGGATATTTGTCGTTTATCTGTTAATATTGTTCCATCACGATTCTTAATTTCATCAATATTTGGCTTTTCTTGAACGTCTTTGTTAGTTAAGTAATCGACAACTGACCACAGTTTTCTTGGATCAGATTTGGCATCTTGTAATTTTTTTAAATAGGATTGGCGTTTTGCTTCTCTAACTAGATTGATAAAAATATTTTTATATTCTTTATATTTATGGGAGGTATCTGCACGTGGCGATGCTTTCATTATTTTGTATAGTTCCTCTTTTTTGTTGGCAGACTTTATCAAACCTTTAGTTATCCAGGGATTCCTGCTTCTGTCAAAATGTTTAATTTTAACTCTGTTTGTACTACATTCAATTAAATATTTTATGCGTTCAATGAGTGTGTTTGCAGCATCATTAACAAATACTTTCTAGGTATCACATACCGGCTGTCTTTCCAATATACAGCTTGCTGTTTCACTCTTGAAGTGGTCGATTCTGCTGATATATGGCAATTTATTCTGTCTTATTTTACTATCACATAATACGCTCTCGGCTGTTCGGCGAGGTGCCTGCCTACCAACCGTACTCTTCAAACGTGTACGAGCATGCATTATGCTATGATCTCCTTTGCATACAATTTGCACATACTTGAGAAATTAATTCAATTAACGAAGCTCATTTGCACGCGACGCGGTGCTTTGATATTCCAAGGCTCGACATTAAGCTGAGGTAAATCGATCCCAGATTCCCATACAAATGCGACGGCGGCAAGCGGACATTTTCGTGTGTGAACGCGATAAATAAGCGTCTAATCCGATACACAACTTTGCGAATCCGACGACTTACGTCAAATCGATACTCGCACAGGGCGGTAATCGCGGTGATTAGAGAATCAGTGTAGAAAACTGAGGACGGAAGTAGACAATATATACAGGATGTTTAGGCAATAGGTGACGCTATTTGACGGTCTTTGATGGAAACCGCAATGCCCTAAGGCAGGGTTTACCAACCTTTTTTTTGAGGCTCGCGGGACTATAAATTATATTTTCACGCCCCCTTAACTTTTTCGATAAATACAAGAAACTTTAAAAGTTTAAATAAACTTATTAATGTTTTCTATCGAAAAACTTGAACAAAATGAGACTAGGTACTAATGAGACACATGAGACTGCATGTTGGTTGATTCTAGGTTCTGTTTTTGCCAGAGCTATCATCAGGTCGCTATCGACATCAAGACGATTTCCCTGTTTGGTTTTACTTAAAACTAGAGCAGAAAAGCCTGTATCACACAAGTGAGTTGAAGAAAAAGGAACTAGTATTCGCAAAGTGAGAGAAGCAAGTGTCGAATTAATAGGCAATCTTTTGATCCAAAATTTCTCCGATGTTAAAAGATGGAAGTCATCTTTCATGGACGAATCAGCCTTCATTTTAGAAATGCTTCCTGAACTTCTTCTGGTAATGGATTTCTTGTCCAGCGCTTGCAAATGAGTTTCTTATGTCAGCTTTTAAATCTGCGTCCACTATGTTATTTTTAATTACTTCGAACAGCCGAGAAGGAGATATTCTAAGTGACATATAAATCCGAACACCCAGTTTAAATGGTTTTATTTTAATAAAAGTTGGTGAATGTATTTATCTTACTGTAAATAATAATAATAATAATAATAATAATAATAATAATAATAATAATAATAATAATAATAATAATAATAATATAATAATAATATAATAATAATAATAATAATAATAATAATAATAATAATAATAATAATAATAATAATAATAATATAATAATAATAATAATAATAATAATAATAATAATATAATCATAATAATAATATAATCTATAATATAATATAATAATAATAATAATAATATAATAATAATAATAATAATAATACTAATAATAATATAATACTATAAATAATATATATATAATAATAATATAATAATAATAATAATAATATAATAATACTAATAATAATAATAATAATAAGCATAATAATAATAATAATAATCTAATAATAATAATAATAATAATATAATAATAATAATAATTAATAATAATAATATAATTAATAAATCATAATAATAATAATAATAATAATAATAATAATTAATAATAATAATACTAATATATAATAATAATAATAATAATATAATAATAATATAATAATAATAAAATAATAATAATAATAATAATACTAATACTGGTATTAATAGGAAACAACATCGTTTCGACTTAAATAAGAAACAAGACAGAAATGGACGATGAACAGTACAAAGATGTTATGCGCTGCTACTACTATGCCAAGAGTCACGAAAGAGGATCAACGACAGAAAACACATATAGATTATGGAGGAGAGAGAATCCAACATTATTCCCTCACATTAACTCGAAAACACTGGCTAACCAAACAAGGTACATAATCAACAGTAATAAGCTAAGTACTAGTGAGATTACAAGTATAAAGGAAAAAGTAAAATTAGCAATTGCTGTATCTGAAGCAGCAACCGATAGCCCTATACCAACTCATGGGCTTCCACTACAAATAGATACTCACCATGAACAGCGCTCAAATACAACTAATACATACACACAGATCAACAATACTAGCCTATTATGTGCATTGTCAAACAGATCCAGAAATAGAGAAGAACTGGAAGACAAAATTTATGAAAAACTGAAAGAAATTAGAGGACTCACTTCAATTACACAACGAAAAGCGCTGAATAAGGTAGAAGCCACCAAGGCGCTTCAAGTAAAAATTGACAACGTGAACGTCATATACACCAGAATAGCTCAAGAGCATACTCTAAGTATTCAAGACATTAATGACCTGATGTACGCTGCTGCCGCTGTAATTGCAGGTGAAGTAGAACACAGAACAAACACTGTACGAGATACAAGAGAGCCGTCATGGAAGATCAGAATAAAGAAGCATATAGATGCATACAGATCGGAACTAGCAATATTACATGAATATAGGAAAGGAGTCCCCACTTATAACATTCTAAAGAAAACGGAACAAATATGGCAACGCTACAACTCGTACACCAACATAGATGAACTTGAGTTAAATATAAAAATGAAAATGGAAGCAAAATCACAAAGGTTAAAGCGATATACGGAACGAAGCAACTATTATTTTCACAATAAGACTTTCAACTCTGACGCAAAAAAATTCTTCAGACAAATTAATGGACAAAGGAATGTTAGCAATGAACCACCGACACCGGATGATATTGCTAGCTTTTGGAAAGGTATATACCAGAATAAAGCAAGCTTTAACAAGAATGCTGAGTGGATAAGGCAAGAAGAAAGCAAATACCAAAGTATTGAAGAACAACAGTACGTCAAGTTAACGACACCAGAAATAACCACAATAATAAAAGGCACAGATAATTGGAAAGCACCGGGACCAGATAGGTTGCAAAACTTTTGGATCAAAAAATTCTCAGCCCTTCACAGCGCAATGACAGCTGCCATCAATCACATTATTGAACATCCAGAAGATGCACCCTCATGGCTCACATCCGGAACTACAGTGCTCTTATCCAAAGGAAAGAATACGAAAGACCCCAAAAATTATCGCCCTATAACGTGCCTGAGTACAATGTACAAGATAATTACAGCAGCGTTAGCTAACAGGATTAACGAACATCTACTTAACCACAACATTTACCCTGACGAGCAAAAAGGAAGCAGGAAAGGAACAAGAGGGTGTAAAGATCATCTTTTAGTCAGCAAAATGGTAGTCAGTGTGGCAAAAACACGAAGGAAAAACTTATGCATGGCCTGGATCGACTACCGTAAAGCGTTTGATAGTCTACCGCATGAATGGATTATGAAAGTACTGCAACTATATCGAGTTTGTCCAACTATACAAAGGTACATAGAATGCTCAATGAAAACATGGAAAACCGAAATGCATCTATATCACACTAAGGGATGCATAAAAACCGGACATATAGGCGTTCAGCGAGGCATATTTCAAGGCGATTCTCTCTCCCCCCTACTGTTTTGCATGTCACTAATTCCACTGACCAGTATGCTTAACAGAGAAAAGACTGATTTTGTTATAGACGCAAACAATACAGTTAATCATCTGTTATACATGGATGATCTGAAATTATTTGCCAAAAATGAGAACGATTTGCGTCGCGCTTTAATGACAGTGAAAACATTCTCGGATGATATAAATATGCAATTTGGACTGGATAAGTGTGCAACAGCAATATTCAAAAGGGGTAAACTCACTAAGGCACAGAATATAATTCTAGATAAAGCAACAACAATAATGAACATGGAGCCTGAAGAAACCTATAAATATCTAGGCATTGAAGAAGCAGATGGAATCGAAGATGAACATGCCAAATCCAGAATATCGAGGGAGTATTATCGTCGTGCGCGCCTGATTCTTAAGACAGAATTATGCTCCAAAAATAAAATATCTGCAATCAACTCTTTCGCTGTGCCTGTACTAAGTTACAGCTTTGGAATTGTCAATTGGCTGAAGTCAGATATTCTGAGAATAGACCGGAAAACCAGGAAGCTGCTGACAATGGCACATATACACCATCCCAAGGCTGACGTGGACAGGTTATATGTAAAGAGGCGCAATGGAGGACGCGGAATGGTAGAAATTGAAGCTCTATATGAAACATCTATGGTTGGTCTCGGAGAATATATAACCCAAGGGAAGGACAAACTATCAAAAATAGTGAAAGAATGGGACAATGGCCTTTGCAAATACTCCATCCAGAAAGAGATGAAGAAGATTATGTCGGAACGTCTAGGAGGCGAAGACTCGAACAGAAACTCAATCGACAAGATCAAGAACGTCGCTGAAAGTGGCAGACTAGCAAAAGTAGCCTCGAAACCATTGCACGGACAGTTCTTCCGACAACTCGAGAGAACAGAGGTAGATAAACGTGGAAGTGTCAGTTGGTTGAGAAGCTCTACGCTGAAAGCGGAAACAGAAGCTCTGATAGTATCTGCACAAGATCAAGCATTAAATACAAGGTACCACCAAAAGTATATACTTAAACAAAGTACAGACAGTAAATGCAGAATATGCGGGCAGTTCGACGAACACATCAGCCATATAGTAGCAGGTTGCCAAGTACTAGCCCCTTCAGAGTATACCGCTAGACATAACAATGTAGCTAGTTACGTTCACTGGAAAATATGTGACTGGTTTGGTATTCCAGTTACAGATAAATATTATCAACATGAAATCCAGAGTGTCACCAACATCAAGAATGACACCACTGATGTATGTATTATGTGGGATGTGCCGGTAATAACGGATCGAACAATAAAAGCAAACCGACCTGACATTATAATTCATAACAGAAAGGAGAAAACATGTCAACTAATTGATATAGCGGTTCCCGACGATTCCAATGTAAAATCGAAAGAAAATGAAAAGATATCTAAGTACAGAGATCTCCAGATAGAAATACAGAGAATGTGGCATGTGAAAGCTTGGATAACTCCTGTCGTTGTCGGTGCATTAGGAACTATCACCAAAACCTTCCACGGAAATTGTGACTCAATACCCGGTAGACCAGCACTCTACCAAATTCAAAAAACGGCACTACTAGGAACAGCGCATATACTAAGGAAGGTGCTTGGATAGTCTCTTTGATATCTGGTTGATATCTGGTCTATTCTTTGTTACCAGACAGATACGTCTGTGGAAGAAAAAAATAATAATAATAATAATAATAATAATAATAATAATAATAATAATAATAATAATAATAATAATAATAATAATAAAATAATAATAATAATAATAATAATAATAATAATAATAATAATAATAATAATAATAATAATAATAATAATAATAATAATAATAATAATAATAATAATAATAATAATAATAATAATAATAATAATAATAATAATAGTATCCCCGCAGGGGGTATCTACTTTTGGAGCTGGATCTTTGATCCGGTTTCAAAGGAAGATACATGGGGAGCGTCGCCCCCACGGCCCCAGGCAGGGAGTTCGGGGTTTGGCAGTCTTATTCATTCTGCCAAACCCTGGGCTTATCCCTCCCTCGTTCTCGCATCCTTTCTCCTTTTATTATATCCTGTGCAGCTGTCTGTTGCTCTCCCGACTTTCCTTCTCCTATCCTTACCCCATGCGTTGAGGCGGCGCGTGGAGCTTCCTCTTAGCCTCCCGGGTGTTTGTGCCGTGCCCGGCGACCCGTAAGCTGGCCAATGGAATCCTGGTGGTTGAGCCCTACCAGTCAGGGGGGCAACACGCCACTTTGGTCCGGCGGTCAGTCTAGAAGGGCGGCCGCGCCTAGCCCAGCGTCGGTCAATCGGCTGTGCCATCCCGTCAGAGGGCTGGTTGGGCGAGCCTCCACAGGTAGTAGAAGCCAGACGGGAATAGTTCGCTATTCTCGATGTATGGTGGAACTACCTGGGGGGACTATACCTTCCTTTCCTTCGGATTAGCGGTATCCCTGGGGTTGTGCCTTAGCGGGATGCTATTATGGGCATAACCTCCCAATGAGGCTCCGTGGAGGGTGGGGAGCCGGGAAGGTGAAATTTTTGGAAAATCTTATGGAACAGCCTAAACAAGATTCAGGTGCACCCACTACCTTAAAAGTGGGCAGTGATCGGGATTCACTCGCAAAAACCCAAAACACCCCTAAAACTGGGATTTCAACCGCGTCAGCGGCCAAGATCAGCCAGGGAAAGGAGGGAAACATCCCCCGGTTCCTGGTGGTCGAAAGAATCGATGGGGGCAACTTCGATAAGGTTAGCCCCTTCTTGCTGTCGAAATTGTTATTTGGAATTGTTGGCGAATTGAAATCAATTAAGAAAATTAAGACCGGATTATTAGTGGAAACTGTTACCGCTCATCAAGCGTCTAGACTCCTTAAAGTGACTAAAATAGGCGAATTCATTGTTGAAATAAAACCACATAGTACACTCAATTACTCAAAGGGTATAATCACATGTGCAGATTTTCTTAACAGTTCTACCGAAGAAATATTGGAGGGTTTAGAACCAGAAGGTGTGGTCGAAGTTAAACGTTTGATGCGTAAACAAGGTGACTCACTTGTCGAAACGCCTAACTTATTATTGACTTTCGACAAACCTAAACTACCCTCAAAAGTTAAAGCTGCCTTTTACTCTCTCGAAGTGCGTCCTTATTTCCCAAACCCCCTAAGATGTTTTAAATGTCAGAGGTTTGGGCATACTTCGCAAAGATGCTCAAATTCTGAGATATGTATATGCGGACGACCCAAACATGATACAACACCTTGCGACACACCTATGCATTGCGTTAATTGTGAAGGTGAACACGCAGCCAATTCAAGAGCTTGCCCTAAGATGAAGGAGGAAATAGCGATTCAAAAAGTTAGGACTATGGAAAAACTGAGCTATCTAGAAGCAAAGAAAAAAGTAATCAGGCCCATTCCTCAAAAATCCTACTCCGAAATTGCGGCGACCACAAGTACGTCAATTAATAATATAATACAAGAGTTACTACCGCAATTAACTAAGTCTATTGAGAGTAAAATAAAAGAAACCCTGGATAACATAATCAGTACCAAGAAGCATAATTTTAATACTAATTCCTTCTTACCTCCCGGTCAATATTTTTCTGATACATCTACGCAACCTTCTGTAGCCGAAAAAAGGAAGCGTACCAGAACCCGAACAAGGGACGATGATACCGATGAAAGTGTATCATCACATATCAGTGAAGCATCAACTTCTACTAAAAAGAAAAGAGGCTGGCCGAAAGGGAAACCCAGGCGGCCTCCCAACTCCGCAAGAAGTGATCAAGAAACTGAAGCCAGTCAAATTACTGACCTTACCATTGAGATATAGCCACCTGTGATATTTTCTACATAAATTTTATTATATATTTACGTTCGTATGTGTATGTATGTATGTGTGTATATGTGAGTACATCTGACATTATTTATACATATACTATATATTTTTTTTTTCTATAGACTATTTATATATTTTACTTATTAAGCTATTTATTTATTTATTCATTTATTTATTAGCTTATTTATTTATCTATTCCACGAGTATATATATATGCCCCTTTTGAGCTCCACTACAAACTAACGAACTGTTTCTTTTAACAAACTAGTCATAATGTCTTCACTAATACAATGGAACATGAACGGATGCTGTGCACACTACCCTGAACTAAAATTGATAGTCTCGGAAGTGGCACCCTTTTGCATATGTATCCAGGAAACTCATTTTTCTCCTGAAACCAACTTCAACCTGCGGGGCTTCAACTGTTTCAGGAAAGACGTAATCCCGACAAACCGATCTAAAGGAGGCGTGGCAATTTTCATAAAAAGTGAATTACAGGCAACTGAGGTACACATTCAAACCCCACTACAGGCGGTAGCAGCACAATCGCTTTTTCCATTTAAAATAACAATATGTAATATATACTTACCAGATTTCAATTGGAATGAAGAGCAGATTAATAACATAATTACTCAACTGCCTACTCCATATATCATAGTGGGCGACTTTAATGCACACAATCCTCTATGGGGATCACAACAACTTGATGTTCGAGGTCGTATAATCGAAAGAATCTGCGAAGAATCAGAGTTGATTATTTTAAATACAGGAGATGGAACTTACCTCAACTCCAGGTCTAACTGCTTTAGTAGTATCGATCTGTCCATCTGCTCACCAAGTCTGGCATCATCCTTGGAATGGAAAACTATGCCTGAACATCTGTACTCCGACCATGTGCCAATAAATATAACTTTTGCTTCAAAATGTCCAGAAAGAACATTCCATACAACCTGGAACATCAAGAAAGCCAATTGGGATACTTACAAAAATAATATTGGTGAACTCCTTTTAAAGGATAACATACACGACTCGGTGCAGTCTATAACATCTGCCATAGTTAGTGCAGCGAACCTCAGTATTCCCAAAAAAAGTGGTAACATCAAAAATGTGCAAGTGCCATGGTGGAACGATAAGATTGGAAAAGCAGTCAAAGAAAAAAATAAGGCCTTAAGAGAATTCAAACGCAACTTCTCTACTAACAACTTAATTGAATTCAAGAAAAGAAGAGCGGAAGCTCGTCGCATAATTTTAAAAAGTAAAAAATCATCATGGCAAGAATACGTGTCACATATATCTAAAGAAACACCACCATCGGAAGTCTGGCACAAAATCAGAAGTATTCAAGGAAAGCATTTCCAAGCTCCATCCCCTATACTGCTAGTCAACAATATAGAAATTACAAACTATGAAGACATTTGTAATATATTAGCTACACAATTCCAAGAGACAAGCAGTTCGGATAGCTATAATCTTGCCTTCGTAGCTAAAAAGACTAAGGCTGAAAAAAATATATTGGAAATAGTTGATGACTCGTTATTGGTATACAACATACCTTTTACATTGCTAGAACTGCAAAACGCTCTTAACGAGGTTAATTCTTCATCAACTGGTTCAGACAACATCCACTACGACATGCTTAAGCATCTTCCTGAAAGCGAACAGCTTACACTCCTGGAACTATTCAACCGTATTTGGAGTGAAGGCATATACCCTGAGCAATGGCATGAAGCCATCATAGTGGCTATTCCAAAAATTGGAAAGGACCCTAAAAACCCTAGCAACTACCGACCCATATCACTCACTAGTTGCATTAGTAAACTCCTCGAAAAGATGATTAATAGAAGACTGGTCTGGTTTTTAGAAACGAACGGTCTACTTTCGGATTACCAGATGGGTTTCCGAAAGTTTAGATCCACTTTAGATCAATTGGCTCATATAGACACGGCTATTCAACAATCCTTTGCCGAAAGAAAACATTTGGTATCTGTTTGCTTTGACTTAGAAAAAGCTTATGACACAACATGGAGACGAGGAATACTCAACACCTTACATGAATGGGGTATACGAGGTAATATGCTCAAATTCATTTCCAAGTTCCTAGAAAACCGAACATTCAAAGTCCGGCTCGGCAAACACCTCTCTCAGCCGCATACTCTCGAGAACGGTATACCTCAGGGTTCCACCATCAGCGTAACGCTATTCCTGATAGCTATAAACCGTCTTATAGGTACAATAGATCCAGACATTGGAAAATGTTTATACGTAGACGACCTCACGATCTTCTACTCGGACAAAGATATGTCGAACATCGAGATTAAACTCCAAGCAGCAATAAACAGCCTAGTTACAGAAGCTCAAAGTATTGGTTTCCGCTTCTCAGCATCAAAAACCACCGCCATTCATTTTTGTCGGCTACGAACTGCTCACAATCATCCTCACCTGCTACTGAGAAACACCGCAATACAGATCGATGATACTGTTAAGCTTTTGGGGCTAACTTTCGACAGAAAGCTGTATTGGAAAGAACACGTCAATAATCTGATGGTGAAATGCAAAAAGTCTATGAACATCTTGAAATGCATATCGAACATAAACTGGGGTGCTGACAGGGATACCCTTCTCTCGTTATATCGGTCACTTGTTCTGTCTAAAATCGAGTATGGATTAATCATCTATGGAGCCGCAAGGAAATCTCATCTACGACACTTGGAACAGATACATAACCAATGTCTGCGATTATGTATCGGAGCTTTTCGAACAAGTCCCTCGTCAGCGGTATACTGCGATTCAGGTATTCCTCCTCTTGATATAAGGCTCCAGCAGTTGACTATGAATTATAGTGTAAAGATTTGGTCACACCCACCTCATCCCAACTACAACATCCTATACGACCAAGCAATCAACCAAACCTTCCTGGACAGACCTACCATAACACGACCTTCAGGTGTAAGGATTCAAGAAATTTTGAATAGCATCGACCTCGAACTTCCTGACGTTTATAATCTAAAACATAGCTCAACGCCACCATGGACAATAAACAAACCTGTATTGGACTTGCAGTGTGCACGGTACAAGAAGGATGAAACCAATAGCTCCTTATTTCTTGCATTGTTTAATGACACTGTAAATAGTTACACAAACGTTAAAAATATTATATATACTGATGGATCAAAGTTAGCTGATAGCGTTGGATGTGCCTATACATCAACGGGACACGAGCAAAAATTTAAACTACATCCCATGACCTCGGTTTTCAGAGCCGAGCAACTTGCATTGCTTAAAGCACTGGAATATATAAATAACCACAATGAAGCAGGTACTTACCTAATCTGCAGCGATTCCTTTAGTGCCATTCAATCTATATCTGCCACAAATTCCTTTGACCCATTGGTTCAAGAAATACTTCATTGGCTTGTCTTACTGGAATCAGATCGGAAATATGTTATCTTTATATGGTCTCCAGGTCATGTAGGGATTCCAGGTAATGAAAGGGCTAACGAATTGGCCCGTGAAGCAGCAACCGATACTGTCAACGCCAACAACCTGGTCCACCCGGAAGACCTGAAAAATTTTCTGAAGAATAAGTTGATGTCTGTATGGCAAGAGAGATGGAATGGAAGCGAAACTACCCTCAAAAGATACAAACCTACAGTTAAAAAATGGCACCTCCCATCACTACCACGAAGAGAAGAGGTGACGCTTACACGATTACGCATAGGCCATTGCAACATAACACACATGCATCTCATTCGCGGCCTGGATCCACCGCAATGCGAAAACTGCCAAACTCAGCTAACAATTGACCACATATTCTTGGAATGCCCAACATATTCTAGAGTCCGCCAATCGTTTGACATTATTAACAGCCTACAACGTGGGCTCTGTGGCAATGACGCCGGTAGCATGATAAACATCCTTAACTTCTTAAGAGAAATACAAGTTTTCCTGAAAATATAAACATGTAAGATGATACACTTATTAAACCCTGAATAAGATATTCCATAAAATAGCTTATACAAATAAACCAATAACTAAAACCATGTGACATATAATGCATAATAAACGTACATGCCAGTTACCTACTATTCTCTACTCGATGAGTACTTAACATATAATTCAGTATCCAAGACACACACTGTGTGATACTTGAAAAGTGAGAAAAGAACCCACCTATTAAATATATTGAGACTTTAAATATATTATTGATGATTGATATTACCTGTGATAAAATGCACTCAGATCTACCCCTGGGTGACAATGACATGTCCTATATGTGGAGGAGGGATACGGCAAATGACATCATCAGTCGAAGCCGTGGAAAAAAAAAAAAAAATAATAATAATAATAATAATAATAATAATAATAATAATAATAATAATAATAATGCCTTTATTAATCCCTCCACACTGCGAGGCGAAGTTTAGCCAGCTGGCTACTCTAACACTTAACCTCACAAGTGAAAAAATTTTCAGCCTTATCAGTTGGACATTCCGATTTTTATACTGCTTTTTTTTTAATTCACTAACACTCTAAAAATGAATATTTCAGCCGCAGTAAAGAATCAACGTTGGCGGATTTTGGTTCTTGACATCCTTTACGATCGGTTACGATGCCTAGAGTACGGAGACCTGTACGATTTCGTCAACTTAGTGGGTTTGATAGGGGCCGTATAGTGGGACTTCGAGAAGCTGGACTTTCTTTTCGTGCAATTGCAGTTAGAGTGCAAAGAAGTGTAGACACTGTGGTTAGGTATTGTCAGGCATGGCTTCGAGAAGGCCGTACGCAAAGAGCAAGGGACACTGGACGCCGCCGTAGAACAACAGACCGTGAAGATCGCCGCCTAAGATTATTGGCCTTAAGGGACCGTTTCTCCACTACCAGGTCCATTGCAAATTAATGGTTTGCAGAACACGGAAGACCTATTGGCATACCAAGTGTTTACCGACGAATGAGAAGTTTTGGCTTGTTTTCATACCGGCCACACTGGGTCCTCCCTTTAACTCGAGAACACCGACGTAATCGCCTTGAGTGGTGCAGACAACGGTCACTCTGGGATCAGGAATAGAACAGTATTGTCTTTAGTGACGAATCTCGATTTTGTTTAGGCATGCACGATGGTCGTGCCAGGGTTAGAAGGCGACGTGGTGAAAGGAGGAATCCACAGTTTTTTGTTGAAAGACATGTTCGTCACACTGTTGGAGTTATGGTTTGGGGTGCTATAGCTTATGGTTCCAGGACACCTTTAATCTTCATCAGAGGTAACATGAACGCGCAGCGTTATATCCACGAAGTTCTAGAACCCCATCTTTTACCCTATCTTGACACCCTGGCAGATCCAACTTTCCAACAAGATAATGCCCGACCACATGTTGCAAGAGTCACAATAGACTTCTTTCAACATAATGATGTCACATTGTTACCATGGCCACCAAGATCTCCTGACTTATCCCCAATTGAGCACGTGTGGGATATGATGGGTAGGAGATTGGTCAATTTGCAACGTCCTCCTCAGACTCTAGAAGCACTTCGAGAGGAGTTGGTGGTTGCCTGGAATGAGATACCACAGGAGGACATTGACCACCTGATGAGAAGCATACCTAGGCGCGTTGGAGAATGCGTAGCACATCAGGGTGCATCAACACATTATTAAAGGTCAAAGGGCTTTAAAGCAGTGCAATCATTTTGAAATTTTTATCATCTACTTATTATGCTTCATTAAGTACTTATACAAAATTTTATTAAAATAAAACCATTTAAGCGATAATTTTACTTTGATAATTATTTGTGACCTTATGTTTGCTGCAACGTCATCGATTCTACGCTTGCCTGTGTTATTCGAAAGAGAAATAGACTGCATCTCCTCCTAAAATTATCTGCGTGGCTTTTAGGACGCATGTTTTAATTAATTCTTCACCGATAGTATGGCGTTTCTTTTGCTTTGCTATCATAAAAGCTTTTTCAAATGAAGCTTTGAGATGTTGCAATACACCTGTGTGATAACCTCCTGCTTTTTCCAGTCTCATCCGCTTGAGTGATTCTGGTTTAGAAGAAAAAAACTCTTTCGGCGTCAAAACCAGAGTAGAATGTTGTTGCTTCAAATTCCTATCAAGGCGATTGAGCGTCTTGCTATCATTATTTAAAACTTTCATACATACTGAGGCAATTGTAACTCGTCTTTTTCTATGAAGGTAAATCCAAACTTAACGTACTCTTTGGAAAACTTTCTTTTCGTCGCTGCCATTTGCACCTCTAACAATAAAACGAATAAGAAATAAATAAATAAGCAAAATACCTACGTGTAATTACTAATTATATGCCCATTATTTTATCTTTATAACGTAATGTATTCAACAGTATATTGGCCACCGGGAGATTTATATTTTTGTAGGCAGTTTGACGTTATAATAGTAATTTTAAATACATTTGTAATCAATATTAGGTACTTAAAGTTCGTCGTTTCAAAATTGCTTCGCCACGCTGGTTTGATTGTGATGTGGTAAAAAAGTCTATCTATGGACGCGTCTCCACTCAATCAACAATTTCGTAAATTAAATAAAAATTGTAACTGACGTTTGTGAATACACAAACTTACCTTTTAACAGGAGACGCAATAATCTGACACACTCAAACAGATTTCTCAAAAAAACATGTACATCGAAAGGTCAAATTTTTCGTTTGTGGAAATGAATGTCACAGATGCTCATCCGCGTCTGGTAGGTACACAATTGCTTTCTAAGTGATGAATGTTAAGCGGAGCGCGGCGGAGGTGCGCGCGAATTTCATGCTGTGACTTGTCGAAACTTGTATAAACTGCGATTGACGACGCCGGGTTTTGAAACAGCGGTTGACAGAATAAGTGAATATGATATTTAAGTTCTAATTTTATGCGTGTAAATTAAACTTTACGCTGTAATGTTAATTGTTTATTAATTTTTGTTTTTCCTTTCTGAAATGGCGCGCCCCCCTGGCTGAGAACTCCTGCTCTAAGGGCTACGGTTACCGAGCTGTGATCTTTTTTCGTTTTTTTGCTGACTTACCTACAATTGCGCATAAATATCGTTATAACTTTTTTGTTTCTGAAGACAATGACACAAAATAAACATGAGTATTGTATACTCAATCAGATCAGATAAACAGTTTGTGGAAATCTTCTCAAACAAATGACTTATGACCAAAGCCGTACAATTACGTGGAGTGTACGAATAATTTCAAAATCGAAATTCGATTATAAAAAAACTATACCTTTTTTGCAGCTCAGTTTTACTTACAAAACATCTGTGATTCATTGCATTTCTACCGTAGAAATATGTTGTGCGGTCAGAAGGAGAGATCAGTTGATTAGGTTCAGGAACAAAGAATTTCTTGTTTCGGTTTTTCATATTTTTATTTCATGAGAACACTTTACAGCATATTTTCGAAATGACTGGCTCTATTTCTGAGACATGCCCTATATCTCGTTCGTATTTGATCAGTTGTTGTCTGAATCCGCATCTCTTCTTTCACCAGTTCAAATGCGGCTTCTATCCTTTTTCAGTTGATTCATGTTAAGCGACATTCAATGAAAGTGATTACGTGAAAAAACCGTGTTTGAAATGTTTCCACAAATGCATTTGCGTATCTGGAGGTCCGCACTTGAGAAAAACACAACGCCTAAATTCCACCTATATCAAATCGTGCTAATGACTCCGTCAACCGTGGGGAGTTTTATTGTATATCTAAGCATAAAAAATGGAGATCTAAGTTCTGTGTAAAAGCTTTATCGTGGAAAAAGCACGGAGGTTGAAGCGTCCTTTGAAAACTTTTTGGCCCTTTGAACGTTCCCGAGTCGATTAATAATAAAGTTTCCTACACAACTAATCCCTAAATGAGGGATTTGACACGACCTTAACAGAAATTAGCACCGACTTTTTCATTTTCCTTCCACATAAAAACTTCGAAGAAGAAGGAAAGTGGCGAACTTTATGAAGTACCATTCTATATAACGTCTCTTGGTGATTCCCACTCCTCCAAAACCGCAAGTCTCTGGATGTGAAGCTTTTGATTAATTTTCTACTACAGATAGATAATAAATATCTCGAGAAATATGTTTGATAGAGAAAAATGTTGTAGAACAAAGATGTAAGATTTTAAAATAACCAACCAAAGATGACCTTGAACATTAACTTGGCTATGAGTAGGGATTGCATTCACTACTATGAACTCCAAGGTCATTTGAAGGTCAAGTTTTATATAATATAAACTATTTTTGTCACCGGAAATAAAAAAGTGTAGAAAACTTTCATTATCTTCAAGTATGTCCATGATCGAGCTCTTTTGACGGTCAAACGAATTTTCAACAACAAACATTGCTGTTTAAAGTCGTGGTCAAAGTTGCGTTCAAGGTCATCATTTAATGGTCCTTTTTATATCTGGGAACTTTGGTCTACAACAGTTTTCTCTGGACTGCATACTTTTCGAGGCATTTTGATCCCTCCATACCGTTGGGATTTCATAAAATGGCCTTGGAGGTAGTAGTCAAGGTCATGCACGCTCTGTATAATGAAAGGAGTTTTCATTTAAAAAACTGTATTTGCCTTCGAATGAGCCTGAAGGTCACAGTCAAGTTCAAGCTTAAGGTCATCATTATACGAACCTTTTCAGATCTGACAGTATTTCCTATAAGAAACGTATTTTTTGAGATATTTTGATGCATTCGTCATTGTTTGACACCTTGTAGAACGCTGGTATTATATTTAATAATAATATACTTAAAATAAAAAAACAAAAGACCCATTTTTTCTTCATAATCAACAAAACAGATGTAAAATGTGATATACCGTGAAATTCGTAGAAAAAGATGCGATCAGATACAGGGTGTACCTTTTTCGAACCATATAAAAAAATAAGCTTGATGGTGGTTTCCCAATAACAAAACCTCGGGTACATTTTAAAACACCACCATGTAATGCCTAAAAAGTGCCAATCAAAAAGTTACATAGTTTTTTGATATATCATAAATTAAAGACGGAAAAAATAAAAACAATTTGGCCAAATTTTAGTTTTTCTCAAATACCTCAGTAAGGCATACAATTTTCACAAGTTCCTTAACGGCATATACGCAATACGCCCCGAAGAACGCAGTCATAAAGAAACCCTAGAGAGAGACCGTCTGCTTTAAAATGTCTACTCTCTGTCTGAGACAAAACTACTCATTGAAAACACTCAAACTTAAAGAATAACCATGTACATTTTTTTTACAAGAGAAGTAAAGCAAAGGTAAAAAAAAATATAAAAATGTATTAAAGTGAGAGTGGTGGTTCTCTGCAATGCCTTCCCACTAAAAGGAATCAGATATTGAACAAACTTCTTTAGGACAAGCATTATTGCACGAGGTCCGATGTTAAAAGAAAAAAGACACCGCTGAAGATTAAAATCCTATAAGAAAATGGACGGGCACCTAAACCAAAACAACTAAACGTAAGATACAATATGAAGAGGTACTACTCCACAAACTGGTATTCGGCACCTAATATCCCAGCATCTGGAGGTTAAACAAATGGCGCTCACACCACAATCTCAGGAGGAAAGTGACTTACACGAAACACCTAACTTCATAAAGGAAGGTTCAATCAGTGACCTTGAAGGAGATATGTTCGATAGGAAACCAAATAACGGAGAAAAACCACAGAGTTGTTTTTTTCAACACAATACTGAATCACTGTGATGTGTGAAATTATACATATAATCAATAAACTATGCAGTTTACCAAAAGAAAATCATTGAAAAGGGTTTGGCCTAGGAACGGGCACTCTAGAATCCATAAAGACGAATTCAAATTACTAGTAAGCAATCAAAATAGTAAAAAAAGATCACGTGATTTTTGCACGTGTCAACCATGTATACACAGATTATACCACCAAAAGTAAGACGCTTCGTATATCTTGTAGAATACATGAAGCGAAAAAAGGCGAGATCATCCCGACAACAAATGTAAACTTTAAGGATCAACAATGCAGACCTTCAGTAGCCAGTGACCCATTTCCATCAAGGGAAAATAGATCTCTTAGTTGGGTATTCCTGTGTTTGGCAACCAGTCTACGAGTCCGGAACGAAACCGGAAATAGAAATAAAGTTTTCGTTTTTGCCGGGACAGCGCAGCGCGGCGACCTTATAGCGCTAGAGGCAGAATAAAGAATTTGTTAGCGTCGTCACAGAAGCACGAAAACAAGTGAAATGTTGTCCTGCTGATGTAATCCTTCTGAAAGATTAAGAGCTTGTATTAGATCACGTTATGAAAATAACAGTTCTGGGAAAGAAAGATAGTCGATGAAACGGTTTTGGATCAAGGGATTGTATTGTTTGTCGAAGCAGTAAAACCAAATAAGCTAAGCGGATGCAGCAACAAAAATGTCAAGGCCGGAAAGAAAGCTAGTTCTCTGTTCATGTCGAGCTTTCAAATACATTGGTAGAAATATGTATATTTAAGTTATGACCTTGAAAAATTAAGATCTCAATGTACAGGCATCGACAAAGTTTCTACAGTTTCTTATTATAAAGCCATACGTTTTAAATGCTCTAGAAATGATTTGGTTAATATGACAATTGAAGGTGAGTCGTTGGTCAAAGTAGACACCTGAATGTCTCATAGTATCACAAAGCTCCAGTACGCTACTCTCCATTGTAGAGCAGTGTGTCTAGAAAAGGTGAGTTCCTTACATTAGGAAATATTTAGACAAATATTATTAATGGCACATCATCAGGTTAGGTTAGGTTTCTTGTGAGTGCAGTAGCTCTGACCTCCTGAGGAAGTCGATCAACTTGTTTGGAAAAATATCCTCCAGGTCTTCTGCTTGAAGTACTACTCAGGTGGTGACGCAATTTGGAATGACCAGTGTACAGTCCTACTAGAGCTTTGAGGCTATTCCTGTTCAGCTGTTACCTTCTTTGTAAAGATTTGTATAGTTGCCTTACCATGGGTTAACCTTCCCCACTATTGATGGATCTTTCTGTCCATCTCTGCAGAGATTATTTGTTCAGCCATATTGTATATGATCCTAATCGCTGGCTCAGGCCCTATGAAGGGTGCGCTCGCCCCACTCTTTGCCGAGTGTCAGCTGTTTCGTTTCCCTTTAGACCTGTGTATCCTGGTATCTATATGAGACTGACATCATTTCCCTCTCCTATGCGACCGAGAGCTTCTTTGCAATTCCACACTAATTTCGATGTCGAGTAGGTGGAGTCAAGTGCTTTAAGTGCGGATTGACTATCTGAAACAATAATTATAGTTCTGTATTTCGATCATTCTGGCGCCCAGTTCTATAGCATACAGATCTGCCTGGAAGATCGATGCCCAGCTTCCTGGGCTAACAGATTTTTTAATCTCCAGCTTCGTTCCGAAGATACAAGCTCCAACACCTACCTCGGTCTTGGAGCCACCTGTTTATGCACAGACATCTTTCCTTATCAGGTTAATTTGCTGTTCCCATTCATTCCTGTGTGGAATTGTTACTGAGTAGGATTTAGCATATCTTGTTATCTTTGGCATTATATCAGAAGGCGTACCCAGACTGTTGTGGTTTTCTAAGTCCACCAGCATGTCCGTCTCCTCCATAGCGATATTGTCCATTATACCATTTTCCACATGATGCAGTTTATAAGATGTCTCCTAGCCTCGCCTTTCAGGTGCCAGCGGGGTAAATTAAAAAGGACCTCCATAGCTGCAGTTGGGGTGTTACGACAGGCACCAGTGATCAAGATACAAGCTTCTCTCTGTATTGCGCTCAGTTTGGCTTGGACAGTTCTTTGTGCTGCCTTGCCCCAACAAGCTATAGATCCATAGGTTATCACAGGTCTAATAACCATGGTATAAAGCCAAAACATTGGCTTAGGTTTTATTCCTCAGTTTTTTCCAGAGACCCTTCGGCAGTTCCACATCAGCTTAGTACAATATTTATCTATTCTTGTGGCACAACACGATCCTCCATTGAGAAAGCTGTAGAGGAAAATTTCCAGCAAACATCAACTTGAAACATTCCAGAGGGTCACATAAAAATAATGTTTTCTTCTGGAAATGTAGGAAGTCCAAAACGCAGTATAAGTGCTATTAAAACCGTGTCGAAAAGTGTCGTAGCTTACTTACATACTGTGGTTAAACTTTTCAAGTAACGTGCATCGAAAACATGTTCTAGAACTTGTAGCTAAATTTCGGGAAACTGGGTCAGTCGCCAATAAAAAACGCAACATTGAAAATCCCATAAGGAACGAAGCAATAGAAGTGGGGATTTTAGGGAAAGTTTATGTAGTCCTACGTTAAGTACCCGCAATTTGGAGACTGTGTGTGGTGTTAGTCGACGTATTGTCCAACGGATTCTAAAGGCCCATAGTTTTCATCCGTATAAAATTCACCTGGTACAAGAACTTAATAAAGACGATTTTGATCGGCGATTACAATTTTGTGAAGATATGAGTGAACGAATTATAAACGATGAACATTTTCTATTCAACACTTGCTTTTCCGACGAATGTTCCTTTTTCTTAAATGGCGTAGTAAATCGTCACAACTGCCGATATTGGTCCGATTCTCATCCCAGAATTTCTCATGAAGTTTATACACAGCAGCCACAAAAATTAAATGATTGGGCTGGTATTTTTGTCGATCATTTAGTTGGTCCTTTTTTCTTACCTGGAAATTTGACCGGTATTTGGAACGACTGGAAGGCGCCATAGATCCTGCATTAACTGCCATAATTGGAAATCAGAATGATCGGCGGTACATTGCGAATAGGTTGATGTTCCAACAGGATGATGCCCCACCACATTACGCATTACGTGTTCGACAATATTTATATCAGACGTTTCTAGATCGATGGATTGGTAGAAGAGGTGCCATTGAATGGCCCCCAAGATCGCCAGATTAATCACCTTTGGATTTCTTTATGTGGGGTCATTTAAAAAGCAAAATCTATGCTACATCATTAGAAGACCTGCGTCAAAGAATTGTGAATGAGTGCCTTCAAATTACTCCTCAAATATTGCAAAATGTGCGGCAGCGTTTTGAGCAAAATCTTCATTATTGCATGGAGAGTCATGGTGGCCATTTTTAACATTTACTTGCCTAACGGGTCAGTTCATTCTTCATTTTTAAATTACTTTGCTACCAAATGTATTGATCTCCACTAATGATGACGTATTAGATTTATTTAAGCTTCAAATCAACAAATCTTCAAAACCACTGAACTGATGTTCATGTATTTTACATCATTACAAAGTGAATTGAAAGACCTTTAAAATAAGGTATCATTCGATCCCTCTTTCTATTCAAGATTTTAGGGTTGGTGTCAACCCCGCCCAGGGGGCTGCCCAAGTTAACGTGATTTTTTGCCAAACTTGTGTCCCCCTCGAAAAGCAAATGGACGGGGCTGAGCGTTTTTCCAAAAAAAAACCTGAGCTGCCAGTAAATGCGTCTGTTTCGCTTTCGACGCGCCACCCTGTATATGTGTAACAAATGATTTCAAAAAGGCTTTAAATCATCAAACCCCAAAGCCTTGAATTGTCATTAGAACTAGATAATTTGCCCAGAAGAGAAAGATGGTTGTCAATTTTGGACCCAAGGCTCAAGAACGGTAGTATATCTCATATTTCATGGTACACTGAATCGAAATACGATGTTAAGGGGAGTTTGAAAAATAGGAATACAAAAATGATTCAGAAGCAGACAGACATCCTTCTTGGGTTTTACAGCTACCTAACCTATTGCAGAAGCCTGTGCGAACATTTTCTGGCTGTAACATGTTGGCAACGCGGCAGATTGCACGACCTTCTGCGTCATCGTTGCTAAGCAATGTTATGATGACCTCCGCTCTAAAGAGCGGCCAAAGCCGGCGTCTATTTCTTTCTAACATGTGTTGATACTCAATTCTTGCGGCTCTCTTTCCTACACATTGAATTCAAGGCGTCAGACAAATTTGGTTTTCCATGGATACTTATCGACCACCGCTTTCAGGTGACACCGTTTAGAAATTCTGAGAATACGAAGTCTTGGGAATAATGAAGCTATCATACTTATAAAGCTTAGTAATGAAAAAATTGAAGGGAAAACAATTAATCAGTTATTAAGCTCAGCTGGGCGTGATTAAAAAGTTTTTTTTACTTCAAGTAAACAAGGTGTAAAAGAGAATACGTAATACCAATCGTGAATAACCTACCCTGAAAATGCTCCCCAGCCGGTGGGATAGGAATTAATCATCACCATCTGTTGGTCCTGATTCAGAAAATTATCTTTACAGCAAGATCTCAAACAGTGGAGTCTGAAATAACGTTAAATTACAACTTTACAGAGCAGATGCCTTCAACTTTATTATAATCTGTTGGTCGTGATTGGAAAAAGTGCATTGGCAGCAAGTCCTTCGTTACGCCAATTTCGGATTCTAAGAACCATGCGTGTGAACCTAAACATGCTCCTCAACTTGTAAAATATGGGCGGACCTTAAGACTACAATCGCCTTTTCTATACAGGGTGCTCATTTGAAAACTTCCAATCACGTATTTATCGAAAACCACTGATTGAAAGAAAAAACGCCGAGACACGTCAAAAAATTTGTCAAGGGGGACGCCTTTTTAACCAAGAACTACTTCACCCCCTTCCACCCTCGGCCTCTAGGGTCATTCGTTTAGAAATTTTTAATGACAAAGGGGTATCGAGTAATAGCATGTTTGAAAGGTCTTTCGAAGTCCTTTATTTTGAAGTTTGATTCGTTTACAAGAAAATTTGAAAAATATTTATTTATCTTAATTTTTCAGATAGAGAACAAAAATAAACTAAGTGACATATAAATTCGAACACCCAGTTTAAATGATTTTATTTTAATAAAATTTTGTATAAGTACTTAATGAAGCATAATAAGTAAATGATAAAAATTTCAAAATGATTGCACTGCTTTAAAGCCCTTTGACCTTTAATAATGTGTGGATGCACCCTGATGTGCTACGCATTCTCCAACGCGCCTAGGCATGCTTCTGATCAGGTGGTCAATGTCCTCCTGTGGTATCTCATTCCAGGCAACCACCAACTCCTCTCGAAGTGCTTCTAGAGTCTGAGGAGGACGTTGCAAATTGAGCAATCTCCTACCCATCATATCCCACACGTGCTCAATTGGGGATAACTCGGGAGATCTTGGTGGCCATGGTAACAATGTGACATCATTATGTTGAAAGAAGTCTATTGTGACTCTTGCAACATGTGGTCGGGCATTATCTTGTTGGAAAGTTGGATCTGCCAGGGTGTCAAGATAGGGTAAAAGATGGGGTTCTAGAACTTCGTGGATATAACGCTGCGCGTTCATGTTACCTCTGATGAAGATTAAAGGTGACCTGGAACCATAAGCTATAGCACCCCAAACCATAACTCCAACAGTGTGATGAACATGTCTTTCAACAAAAAACTGTGGATTCCTCCTTTCACCACGTTGCCTTCTAACCCTGGCACGACCATCGTGCATGCCTAAACAAAATCGAGACTCGTCACTAAAGACAATACTGTTCCATTCCTGATCCCAGAGTGACCGTTGTCTGCACCACTCAAGGCGATTACGTCGGTGTTCTCGAGTGAAAGGGAGGACCCAGTGTGGCCGGTATGAAAACAAGCCAAAACTTCTCATTCGTCGGTAAACACTTCGCATGCCAATAGGTCTTCCGTGTTCTGCAAACCATTCATTTGCAATGGACCTGGTAGTGGAGAAACGGTCCCTTAAGGCCAATAATCTTAGGTGGCGATCTTCACGGTCTGTTGTTCTACGGCGGCGTCCAGTGCCCCTTGCTCTTTGCGTACGGCCTTCTCGAAGCCATGCCTGACAACACCTAACCACAGTCTCTACACTTCTTTGCACTCTAACTGCAATTGCCCGAAAAGAAAGTCCAGCTTCCCGAAGTCCCACTATACGGCTCCTATCAAGCTCACTAAGTTGACGAAATCGTACAGGTCTCCGTACTCCAGGCATCGTAACCGATCGTAAAGGATGTAAAGAATCAAAATCCGCCAACGTTGATTCTTCACTGCGGCTGAAAAATTCATTTTTAGAGCGTTAGTGAATTAAAAAAAAAGCAGTATAAAAACCGGAATGTCCAACTGATAAGGCTGAAAATTTTTTCACTTGTTATTTACAGTAAGATAAATACATTCACCAACTTTTATTAAAATAAAAGCATTTAAACTGGGTGTTCGGATTTATATGTCACTTAGTATACACGAAAATATCACTTTTTATTTCAGTAAGTACTCAAAATGTTGCCGGTTAGGATGTTCCACATCTACAATTCGTTTATAATTTAAAACGGACACTACCAACATAATCAGCAATTCGGAAGATTAGACGTGGCAACAACCAAATAAGAACCTGAATTTTGAAAATTCTTTTCGTCAATGCAGTATCCTGGGTGTATTTATTGTTGCTATTTGAAAAAACAAAAAAATATATCAATAGTTGGCATACAACTTACATAACCCAGTGCAGAAAAACTCTAAATTCTCATGCTTGATAAAAGGCTTGTGACCCAGGCATCTCCAAGTCTTAAAAGCCAGCTATAATTTTCAAGGTCCAAATCAAACAAAGAGACTTAGAAATGCGTTCGACAAAATAAAATTTACGAGCCAGAAAGAAGATTGAAATACAATAGTGGATATTAAAAATATCAATCCTCCTGTGGATCTCTCAAAAGAATAGCAGTGGGATTTTATCATAAAAAAGGGTTAAGAATTAATGCGTTGAGGTAAAACCATCCTGTAAATTGATTTGTACAATAAATTGTGCAAAATTAAAATACTTACAAATCACATCACTTTAAAAAAAAAAGGTTCGTTAATAATGAATATCAGACCAGAACCAATATTCGCAAAACAGAAGCAGATAAAGCAATATTATTGTATATTACTTCAAACTAAGCATTTTTTCAAATTCAACACATCCATTTTCATATACAAGAGGTAATAATAATCATGACATTAGAGATTGGCGTTTTCAAGTAAAAAGCTTCTTCGGAAAATTAGGGATGGTACAGGAAAGTCAATTTTAGCAAATAAAGCTGGAGAACCTACTTCACTCTGTATGATATTGAAATAAATTTGAATTTCAATGAGATGAGTATAGATATGCACATATGTAGATGGGCGGAATGTTCGTATTGGTGGAACCCGCACAAGATGAATCAGATATCTATTATAATCTTATTGGCCTTGATTGAAAGAGGGACCTCTATAGAAACCCCTCAAAACAAGCGAACCTGAAATAAGGAACTCCCTCGTTACGTTCCCGTCTCGTCTGTTCTCCGTTTAATTAAGGAACTCGGTGCAGGCGTACGTGGTGCAAATAAATTACTTCCACCTTCATGTTGACACTGAGATTAATTAACAAAAGTTGCATACTTTTCTCCTCCCTCCCTCTGCGGTCCTTCAGTAACGTACGAAGAGAAAAATGAGCATTGAAAATAGAGACGTAACTGTAGTAGGTGTGGTGCATCAGAAGATCGAGAAAGCAGTGGCGGTTCAATTGTCACTTCGTTAGACAGGTTTTTGTATTTCATTTTTGTAAATCTAAATCAACGTTATTTCTCGAAGAGTATCCAGCTTTTGGGAGACGTACTGAATCCAGCCATCGAATTTGAAAACTGGTACTTAGAGAGAGATATTACGTATTAGGGATGATACGAACCCCTTCCCACTTCAGTTGGCCCAACTATTGAAATCTTAGTTTTTTCTTATCATACACAAACAATAAAAATGTAGCAGGATGTTATAGGTTCAAAATATTAATAATGAATATTTTGATATATAGTACTTTATCACTCCATAATCAAATTTGCAGCATAAAGATAACACATGTTGCAATTACAGCAGATCAACCTATTTTCATTTCAATGCAAAATAAGTCTATAACGCATAGGTGGCTGTGAAAAATAAAAGCCATGACAATTGTTTTTATTAATCACAGCTGTCAGAATACGTTTAAAATAGTTTTCGATAGTTAAGGTTTTCAAAATGGTTGAGGAAATGTTATTAGTAAGAAAATTCGGTTACTGATAATTAAATTTTTTAATTCTGGGAAATCAAACTCAGAAATTGCAACTTATCGCGGTACAGTGTGAGAAATATTGTTAGAAGATATAACGTAACTGGTTCAGTTAATTTTAAGCCACGATATGTGAAAAAAAGTAATATCACAAATGCCGACCGAAGAGCATTAGAAGAATAATCGTGAAAAACAGGCGTGCCAATTATTTACAATTAAGTGCTCTGTTGAGTGGCGCTGTTGGAAGGAGAATTTCGAGGTCCACAACTCATAGAGAGGCACACAAACTGGGATTTAGCACTTGCAAGGTAAGTTTTCTTATAAAAAAATTGAAGTAAACACCCTAAAGTTGTACAACTTGTTTATAGGCCACAGATAAGCCACTATTAACTCCACTGCAAAAGAAAAATCGACTTAGATGGGCTGAAGAACATACACAATGGACACCTCAACAATGGTGTGCAATACAATGGAGTGATGAGGCCCGATTCGAAGTTTGTGTTGGTGACAGTCGCAGTAGAGTTATTCGTGAAAAAAAATGAAGCATTCCATGTTGACTGTGTGTAGAGAAAAGTGAAATTTCCAGCATCTATTATGGTCTGGGGCAGTATGTTATCAAAAGGTGTAGGAAAACTTCATTTTATTGATGGAAATGTGCATACAAACAAATATTAGGCAATTTTAAAAGAATCGCTTTTACCAGTGATGGAAGAATGCTTGACATATGGCCAAGATTTTGTGTTTCAGCAAGATGGTGAAGCGTGCCATACCTCAAAAAAGGCTACATAATGGATGGGAGAAAATAATGTACCACTTTTAAAATGGGTTTCTAGCAGTCCAGATCTGTCATCTATTGAAACTTTGTGGCACGAAATGAAAAAGGTTCTACTCAATATCCTGCTCGTACAATTACCGAACTGAGACAAAAGCTTCAAGAAATATGGGATTGTTTTACACCAAATTTTTGGTTAACACTATGCCCCAAAGAATTTCAGCCGTAATAAAAAATAAAGGAGATGTTACCCAATGGTAATCTTTCAATTGTTGCTTTGTTAACTTCGCGCATTTATTCGCACATTGTTTATTTGTTCAGATATTCTATTAGTTATAGGTCTAAGTGATTTCTAATATGTATTTTTTACGACTAGAGTGGATCTAAAATGTTTTTGAGAAAATAAATTATTTTAGAAGTAAATAGTTTCGTCATGTTTAGTTTATAAAGGCATATCTTGGTACAAATCTTGAAGTGGGCTAACTGAACTGGGAAGGGGCTCGTATATGACATGTAAATCACGAAACACTATTTCTGTCGGGCTATCTGCCTCCATTAGACATATTTCACACATCATAGATTTCCCCTATATTTGCCATTGAATGCTGTCGGCACACGCACCTGCTTCCGCTTCTGCCTTGACCAGTTGGCGTACCGGTCTCAGTGCGCTGTGCCGTGGTGCCGCATCTGACAATCATGCGATCAGGTATTGGGAAGAGTCGGCGTTGCCATATGAACGATTCTATGGATCAAATGTATCTGTTGTACAACATTTGACTAAACATTTCAGTGATTCCCCGTAATGACTGAACAAATTCAGTCAAACAGCTTAACAATCACATTAACTTCGTTACTGCATTCGCCTATTTTAGTCAAACGCTGTAACCAATACAGTGTTGCTCCAATGAAGTACATAATACAACAAGGTATTACCTTATCAATGGTAAAAGAAAAATAACCAAGCATGAATTAATCTAAACGGAAAGAATAGATTAAAACGTTGTCTTTATTATTACTTTATTGTTGTTTTAATCAAGTATTTACTATATATACGAAATCCCGCAACTGGATGCTGTTGTTGTACGTTATAATTTAGGTTAGGTTCACAAAATTATAAAAATTAACTCATCTCTTTTAACTCACTTGTATTCCATTGTTTTTTCTTATTCACACTGTCATAGTATTCACTTAGTTTCTGGTAAAACAATTCTGAATGCTACGAAATTTTTACGAACACCCAAAAGACGAAGTGTATACTCAAGCAAATGAACACAAAATTGGTAATGGGTGATTTTTTTGCTAGTATCTTTTTGGCAACACTGTTTTTGACAGATGACGCGAGAATCGTGTCTTGTGTCATTGTCAAACTTGTTCAGTTTGGTCTATAATTTAACCATGAATCGACTTACGAACTAACAACGCTTGCAAATTATTGAATTTTACTATTAAAATTCATGCTCGGTTAAGAGAGTGCACTGCTTCCAATTTATGGGCAATTTGGTCGGCCTACTGAGGGAGCTATTCGGAAGCTTGTGACTAAATTTCGAACCCAGTTTACATTATTGGACATTAAACCACCAACACGCAGACCTAGAGTGAGGACTGAAGAAAATATTGCGGCTGTATCCGCCAGTATTAGTGATGACCGTGAAATGTCGATTCACCGCCGTTCGCGGCAATTGGGCCTCTGTTACTCCACTACGTGGCAAATTTTGCGACAGAATTTGAGTGTAAAACCTAATAAGTTACAGCTGGTGCAAGAATTTAAGCCACACGACTTCCCACAACGTTTACAATTTGGTGAATGGGCGCTGGCAAAGTTGGGGGAAGATCCACATTTTTATCAAAAAATTGTGTTCAGCGACAAAGCTCATTTCTGGTTGAATGGGTAGGTTAACAAGCAAAATTGCCGCATCTGGAGTGAAAACCAGCCAAAAGCATTGAAAGAGCTACCAATGCATCCCGAAAAAATCACTGTTTGGTGTGGATTATGGGCCGGTGGCATCATCGGACCGTACTTCTTCAATGACGACAATGGCCGGAACGTAACTGTGAATGGCGAGTGCTACCGTGCGATGATAACAAACTTTTTTTTGCCCATAATGGAAGAGCTGGACTTGGCTGACATGTGGTTTCAACACGACGGTGCCACATGCTACACCGCACACAAAACAATGGCCCTATTCAGAGGCGAGTTCGGTGAACAGTTTATCTCACGTTTGGGGCCCGTCAATTGGCCGCCTAAATCGTCTGATTTAATGCCGTTGGACTACTTCTTGTAGGGCCATGTTAAGGCTAATGTCTACAGGGATAAACCAGCAACGATTGACGCACTGAAAGCCAATATTGAAGCATTTATTCGTGACATACCGATATGTTGGAGAGAGTGTGCCAAAATTGGACCTTGCGCATCGGCCATCTAAAGCGGAGCCGCGGCCAACATTTACATGAAATAATCTTTAAACATTAAATTATATCGACCGTTCTATCGACTCAAATAAAGATTTAATCGTTTTTTCAAATTTTTTGTGTTTTTTTTGAAAATCAAATCCTATACCTCTTAAAAAATCACCCGTTACAATGAATGACTG
>CAVLJG010000004.1:102802670-102971336 GCA_963669975.1 Acanthoscelides obtectus | reverse complement strand
ATTGAGAAATAAACGGTCGATTTTGTAATTATTGAATTTAATAGCAGATTTAGACGTTTGTTCATGCATGGCAATCTCGAATTGGCTTAGTTCAATATACTGAGTCTTTACATGTTATCATTATAGCTACATACCTGTTGAAATGTGCGGATTTGCATAAAAATAAAATATATTCCAACCAATTCCCCATTTTTCTTTACATCATACTAGGAATCATTGGTTATGAATTTATGGGTTAATGAATTTCTTCAAAGCAATCAAAACAGTATGTCCTGTCCATCCTAAAACACCGATATGTGTAGAACGTGTCAATCCGTACATCTCCATGGTGTATAATGCAATTACTATAGACATAGACCTAAAATTATGAGAAACTAGACAAATAATAACAACTATATGATTTGGCGGCTTTCTTGACCGGTGGGGACGCAAAACATAATAAACTGAAGATTTACTTTTTTTTTTTTGGTGAGGGGGGAATGCGTTTATGCACCATACCATATCCCGAGCTACGGCCTGTGTGGGACTCCAGGTTGTCTTGAGTAGACCACCTAATACCCACTAAACCCTAACCTCCGCGTGGCCCGACTCATCAGCGTCTCGGTAGGCCATGTGTTGTGCGTGACCTGCGGTCTGCTACAACGTCTCCTCATGTGTTTCAGTCTCTGGAAACGCCGGGTTGGTTCCCTTTACCTCGCACATTCTATCGATGTCGCTAAGCGATCATCGATAGAGGGTCTGCTAGGTTCTCTTGAAACTCTTGTTTTCGAAAAATCAAGATTTTCAAGTCATCTTACCTATACATTGTTCCTCGTCCTGGTCCTGAAGGGTCCTGGTCCTGGTGGGTCATGGTCGTGACGGATCTTGGTCCTGGTTGGTCCTGGTCTTGGTGGGTCCTGGTCCCGGTGGGTCCTGGTCCCGGTGGGTCCTGGTCCCGGTGGGTCCTGGTCCCGGTGGTTCCTGGTCCTCTGCATCCACGCCGTGGGGGGGGGGAGCAACCGCGGGTTCTCCTAGTCTCCTAGTCAAGGTTCCAGTTAGCAGGTGCCAACTGGGACCTTGGTCTAGGGTACCTGGTTCTGCGGTTGCGAGGCCTGTCGTCCGGATCGTAGTCCATGAGGAATCGCAGCTGCTCGTTCTGGTGGTCTTGAGCTTTCTGGAAAGTCTTCTCCGCTTTTTTCCTCATGTACTCGTGAATGGTGTCCCAATGCAGGTCTCTACGCAAGGTTGAGTTTCTTACGTAGGATGGTGCACTGGTGGCGATCCAGAGTAGCTTCATCTCTAGAGCAGCAAGTCGCTTGCGGTAGCTGGGGGCAGCGTACACCGCAGACCGCGGAGGCGTAAGCGAGCTGAGGTCTGGCGATGGCCTTGATCAGCCGTAGCTTGGTCGCTAGCGGCATCCGGCTGTGTCTACCCAGTAATGGGTAGAGTTGAGCCATGGCTGCTCTGGTCTTTGCGATGACAGCTTCTATGTGGTCTTTCCAGGTGAGGGACTTGTCAAATACGATCCCCAGATATTTGACTTTGTCGCTCCACTGGATATCTTCGTCGAAGATGGATGCTTCGAGAGGTCTTGCAATCCTTCTTCGTTGGATGAAGATTGCCTGCGTCTTCTGGACGTTGATGCGGATTTTTCATTTCACGCACCAGTCCTGGATGTGGTCCAGTTCATCCTGTAGTCTCCTACGGATGATCTCGGGTCGTCGATGCTTGGCGGTTATAGCAGTGTCGTCTGCATATAGGGCCAGCATTGTGTCAGCTGTCTTCGGTACGTCGTGAGTATAGATGTTGTAGAGCAGGGGGGCTAAGGCTGACCCCTGGGGCACGCCTGCTTCCAGCTGTCGTCTTGTTGAGTGGCATGTACCAATCTTCACCGTGAACCATCTTTGTGTTAGATAATTCTGGATCAGTTGGCACATGTTTGCATCGATTCCGGCGGCTTCCATTTTGGCGATGAGTCCATCGTGCCAAACTCGATCGAAGGCTCGTTCCACGTCCAGCAGGACGAGGCCGGTTGCCTCCTGGAAACTGAAGAAGATTTAATTCCATGCTATTCAAGGCCCGCACGGCTGGCGTATGTCATTGTCAGCGCCATGAATGTGTATTAATGCCCCGCAACGTTGCCAGCTCAACATATAAATCTGAGATTCCCATGCTTTTACTATATAGAAATTTTGTGGGATATGGGAGATCTTAGAACAGCATGCGTTATTATTATTTTGCGCTATCTTGACAAATAAGTACTTCTTTGTATGTTAAAATCATATCTACTTAGTAATTTGGGAAGGTTCGGATAAAAGCATATATTGCAAATACCTTAATACACATCAAGAAGCTCTGATATACCTGATCTATTGTTCATGAGAATTTACCAGGTATCATGGTTATAACTAGCTTTGGTAGATTGTATACATAACCACATATTCAATGATGGTTGTGGTTGACTGATTTTGAAGTATATTAACATGAGTCATATATATCATACATGTTAGAGCTCAAAAGTAAAGAAGGATGAGGAACTGGATGGAACCGCTTTACAGATGGTGCGACTGGTTACACAGTACAATAAAAAGAAAAAAGTTTTCAACTGCAATTGCATGTATGAATGTTGAAAATCATGAACAGTTTCCGACCAGTACAAAACTTTAAACACATAGTAGGTGATGTTAATTTAGTATAATTACATATGGATTACAAAAATTTGAAATACACATGGAGAAAACTTTAGCTAAATTGAAAAAAGTTGGATTTTTTAAAAATATTGCCTCCATTCTATATCATTCCATAATGATACCCGTATTTTATAAACTGATAACATTTCAAGCCAATCTGTTACTTCATATTTTTACCGTGTTTTGTTTTGAATACTATTTGCAGCCAAAAATCTGACGCTGAGATCATAAGGCTCATTGGTCATATTTGACTGAGTGTTTGGTACTGCTATCCTAATGGTGCAAAATAATCGTTTGTTAGATTGTGAAATCCGCCCAAATCTATCAGTACATATTGCAGTACTTTCCATGAGCTTATCGCATCTAGGAAAGGGCATGAAGTCGTTGGTTGCATCTACCGACAGATGGAATCAGTAGGTACCGATAAGAACAGGAATAGCAACTCAGAGCTTCACTCACGTCTGAATATTCTCTTGTGAGCAAGCACAAACCTGCTTTTGAAATCACCTATTAGAGCTATTTGTACTAATTTTAACAGTAATACCTTCAAACTTTTGTTGGTTTCATTCTTTGGGTTGAGAACCTCAATATGTAATGTGCATCATTTTTTTTAAGTGTTAATGAAACGTACTTACTTTTTGATTAGTTAGTCTTGTAAATAGATTTTTCTGTTAGTCAGTAAAACGCTACTATTATTATTAACTGCCCATCCTGCTTTACTTACTTCATAAAATACCTTCTATATTAGCTTCAAAAATATCAGGTCGCACGTCCCTGAGAAAAGCTCCATTTATTTCCACGTGCAAGAGCAGAAATAGAAAGAAAATGATCAAGGCACTACGGTGGCGAAATAATTAAAACAGAAAAACGTATGTCAAGCCCGCTGTGACTTATTACAGACGACGAATATATCATTTTTAAAACTTTTGAAGAGCTAAAAAATGTGGAAAAATATCACCGTATTTCTCGTTGTCTCTCGAGGTGAAATATATGAGTCGTAGTTGTCACATCCCGCGAACTTTGTGTTTTAAAATAATTGCTACTCCTATAACAGAACATGAAACAAAAGTGACGTGTGTGGTAGCTTTAACAATAAGAATACGTACATTTCAAAGAAAGACATTAATTATATTATGTCATATGCACCAGCACACGTAGGTTCTGTAAACTAAAATGTGTGCGCCTAATGAAAGTACAGCGCTTAAGGCGGCTCCGACGCAGTGAGTTTCAAGCCATTTACAAGGGTTCAGCTGAATCAAAACTGACACTCCATTTTTCAATATTTTTGAATGAAGTTCATACAGTATGTTGAGAAGATAATTGCCGCGGGTGCTATAGGAGCACTTTTTGAAATTTTGTTTTTGCGCAAGTTTTATGATGGGTTGAAGTGCGTACTTTTTCTGTTCAACTTCACGATTTTTTTAAAAACAACCTAGTGAAAAAAATGAAAAAGTGGCTCTATAGCACCTTGTGAGGTTTTGTTTTCAGCACTGTGAAAATTTCATCCAAAAATATCAAAAACTGAAGCGTCAATTTCGAAGCGCGCAAACCTCTACATTCGAATTTTGGACGAATTTTGTCTGTTTCGTGCTGCCAACCCAAGCGTTGCGGCGCAATGTACGGACTAAAAAAGGACGTATTTAGATAATTTGGTGGCCCTATTTCATATAATATCGCGTAGATAAGTCGTCCTGCAAATAGGTACTCATAATCGCGATCGCTGATACTCCTCGATTTTAAAGCCGTTTTACTTCCCACGTCATTAGCGAGGAAGTATTGTAATCGCGAAAAATTTCTAAAATGAGATGTTACGTTTTTTAAGTCATATGACTTCTACATCACGAAAAACTGTATCACTCATCAACTTGGAAATAACCGCTCGGATTTTTATGAAATTTCCACACGCGGTTACTAGTATGTCAAAGCTTTGTAGTTTTAGTCCAGTGGCAACGGTGCTATAGGCAAAAAAGAAAAAGTAACAATTGCTGAAACTCCGTTTTTGACATTACAGGGATTCCTTATCATTGACTGAAAATTGTACTGCTTAAAAAGTGGAGGTTGGGGGAAAGTGATTCTGAATGTTGCATCTTTGATATCAGTGAAACACGTTCTATCATTAAGAAGCTTCTGATCCCAGTGATTGCAGGAAATTTAAGTAACGATAATCCGACGAATAATGTGCTCACGATTTGAAAAAATCGGTACCTGCTCTATAGATTTGACACCAAGAGCCAACAGATCTATCTGCAACTGCCGACAGTAGGGAAGAATGAATTCGGATATCACTCTAGTCAAACATAGGAGAATTTAGCGTGGAGCTTTAAAATTATCGATATGTCAAGGTAATATGTTTTTGAGAACGATAATTTGGTAGATTTTATACCTGCAGTTTCATTTGAATTTCATGAGCCGTGAAATGTACTCATTTCGCCGTTACGTTCAAGTTGCGATCAGCAGTTTGTGATGTTTTTCTGGATATAAGCAGGACATAATTGCCTAAGGTGCTATCAGAGTGTTTTACAAAATTTTGTCTTTGCGCAAGAATTATGGTGGGTTGAAATGCTTACTATCAAATTTGTGCTCAACTTCTTGATATTTTAAAAAGATCCTAGTGTATAAAATCAAAAAAGTGGGTCATTAACACCCTGTGGACTTGGCACGCTGCAAGAGTTTCATTTGGAAATAATAAAAAATGAACCGTAAGCTGTGAAGTGCAAATCGGTTTTTGGGCGAAATTCGTCTACTGTTTCGTCCTGCCTGTCCAAGCGACGCGACTGTGCGTTCCGACTAAGAAAAAATGTATTCAAATAATTTGATATCTTTCCTAATGTAAATTCAAGAACTCAAATTACAATTCGTTTATTCATGTCAGTAAACACAATTATGTTTACAAGGGTCATGTGGTACATGGTAACAATTGAATGAGAGTCATAAAAATATATTATGCCGTCAAAACAAGAGGAAACAGTTAGGTAGTTTTTGCAAAGCAATAAACAGGTAGGCTTATACCTGGATTAAGTATATTTCTTGTCTACTGTAATAGGTAGATGGAGGCGATGCTGCCAGAAATGGATGTGTGCGATCAATAAACAAACCACAACTGAACTGCGGTGTCCTATGATTTTTGTATTGCCCTTTTCATTGCGTTACTAGAAAACTCTGTTGGGTATAGGATGGAGTTTACTAGAACTTTACAGCTTGTTGACCGCCTTCTTCTACAAACTTCACCAAATCGACACGCTGTCAACCTTATCCTCCGATGAAGGCGCGACAAAGTACAGTCCTGCGATTTAGTGACTTGTTCGATCTACAAAATCTCGCCATCTGTTGCTTCAAGTTTCCCTAAAAAAATTCGCTTGGCAGCCTCCAAATCAATGTAGTTAATGTCAGGTTTTTGATTGAATTCGCCATAAAACTATTTATTTTCTTTGGAAATGCTATCCGAATTGTTCGCTTCAGTGTGCTTCTGCCAGGTCATTCTCTTGTCAAGAGTGACACCGAGATCTTTGCAGAACTTGCTCATGGTACCCTAGCTCCATACCTCGTCCATCGCACTTTGCAGTCTGTCATGAACTAGATTCCCACAAAAGCCCAAAACAAAAGAAACCTCATACTAGCGGTGAAGAATTAATAAAGCCATATGTCCTAAAAGCCACGCAGATAATTTTAGGAGAAGATGCAGAACAAAAAATGAAGTTTATTTCTCTTTAGAATGACACAGTCAAGCCTAGAATTGATAACATTGCAGCAGACATAAGGTCACAAATAATTAACAAAGTAAAATTATCGCCATTTTTTGCCATTAGTTGCGATGAGTACACCGACATCGTTAATTGTGCACAGTTAATAGTGTATGTTCGTTACATCGGCGAAGATATCATTCAAGAAGTGATTTTGTACTCCCAATTTTTGACAGATATATTTAATTCAATCTCAAATTTTGTTGAAAAAAATGATTTGGATTGGAAGAAACTCATTGGACTTTGCACAGATGGCGCACCTGTAATGATAGGTGTACGATCGGGCTTAGCTAAAAAGCTCAAGGAAAAAAATTCCGCAATGGTTAGTACACATTGTGTTATTCATCGGCAAGCTTTGACTTCCGTAACATTGCCACAGAAATTACCTACGCCAGTCTTTGGACTCGGCTATAAGGTTTGTAAACTACATCAAGAGCAGTGCTTTGAACAGTCGGTTATTTAGTATCTCGATTCTCATCACAAAGTTATTCTGATCCATACAGAAGTACGCGTGCTGTCCCAAGGCAACATGTTGGCTCGCCTTTATGAATTGGAAGAAGAGGTAATTCTTTTTCTTGAGATCAATGAAAAACATTTGACTTCTTGAATGAGCTAAACTTGAAACTTCAGTGCAGAAACAACACTTTGCAAGCAATTATGATTATATTCAGGAGTTCATATCAAAGATTCAACTTCGGAATCAAAAAGTGTCTTCTGAAAATGTTTTTACTAGATACAAATTTAAAAGCTGACACAAGAACTCATTTGCAAGCGCTGAAAGACGAATTTCGCCGATACTATCGAGACATCAATTCATATTCACCAATATGGCACGTGACAAGAAGTCTATTTGTTGTCGATGTGTCACAATTACCAGAAAAGGTTCAGGAAACATTTCTAGAAATTAAGACTGATTCGTTCATGGAAGATGACTTCCATCTTTTAACATTGGAGAAATTTTGGATCAAAAGATTGCCTGTTAAGTCGACACTTGCCTCTCATTACGAATATTGGTTCCCTTTTCTTCAACTTACTTATGTGAGGCAGGCCTTTCTGCTCTAGTTTTAATTAAAACTAAACAGCGAAATCGTCTTGATGTCGATAACCACCTAATGATAGCTCTGCCATAAACATAACCTAGAATGAACCAACTGGTCCAGAACATGCAATTCAAGTGTTTCATTAGTACCTACTCTTATTTCATTCAAGTTATTCGATAAAACATTTATTAGTTCAATTAAACTTTGTTTATTAGAATTAAAATAAGTCTTTGTACCTATATAATTTGTGTTTTTTTGTATTCATTGAAAAAGTAAAGGGGGCATGAACATATAATTTATAGTCCGGGGAGCCTCAACAAAAAAAAAAAAAAGGTTGAGAAACCCTGCATTATAGGATTGTGAAGCGTTCCACGATGAATTGGACACATATGCTTTATATGTATATATGTATCAAAATATATATATATATATATATATATATATATATATATATATATATATAGTCAACGCCAAACAAAGTGGCGTGCACGTCATCAAGGTGGGTGTGTTGAAAAATTTACATTGTTGCCAAACTTTTTGTAAAATAATAAAATTCATTATTTACATATCTAGGTTTATAAGCAATATTAACCTCAAATGAGAACAAAAATAATAGTATAATAAAATTATAGATCTGTACTTGCATAATCATTAAGTATGACAATTATTGATCAGATGACACTATGAAACTACCATATTTAATTGATAGCTTAAAGGTACTGAATAAAAATCCAAATGGGGTCCTCCAAATTTTATGCATGGTATTTATTTTACAGAATTCATACAGAAAAATGCATTCTAAAATTAGGTAAGCTACTGGTGTAAGCTTTTTCTGTACAATAAGGTTAGTCGGAGTTTCTTTCTTCAGCGCTGTCTGAATCTGAATCTTCATCACTCTCAAAGTTGATTATTAAAGGTTCGATGTCTGGTCGATCAAAAATTCGTTCTCTTTCATACCATTTAAAAATGTCTTGCTCAGTATGTCGAACACTATTTTTCCACATGTCTGGGGTAACCGTTTGTAGAGCCTCGTTCCACATATCCGAACAGTCTTTTTCACTGTTACCATCTCTACCAATATGTCTGTTATAGTAACCTTTTGCTATGCCCCAAATTAACTCAATAGGGTTAAATATACAATGGTAAGGAGGCAGACGAAGAACTTTGTGCCCATGTTGTTCCGCCAATTCATCAATCACGTATATTTTAGGTGGTTTGTTTCTAAAAAAGCAGTTATTTTAAGAATAGGAATAAACAAAAGAAATATAAACTGTCGACCAAAATATGTATATATAATTAAGAAGCATTATGTACCGAGCAACAATACTCAATAGCTCTGTTTTAAACATTGTGTTTAAAAATGGTATGTTTTGATTTGTCAACCAGTCTTGGATATTTTTTTTTGTCCATGCGTTGTTGGGCACTTTGTTCAATATCATGCTGTGATAAGGGGCGTTATCCAGTATAATCATAGATGGACTCTCCAATTTTTCTAATAACTGATGTTGAAACCATTTCAAAAAATTGTCCTGGTTCATCTCTCCATGGTAATCGCTCAATTTTGTTTTCGAAGAAAATATCGCTTCACTACCCTCAATAAACCCATTTTCATTTCCAGCATGTAATATAATGTATCTAAAATATATTAGTTTTAAATTTTATAGTGCAAATTGTGTAAAAGTACATACCTTTTACCATCTGTTTTAATAGCTTTCACGCTTTTTTGGTTTCCATTTTGCCAAGAGCGACCTATGGTCCCATTTTGAAATATCCAAGTTTCATCGAGGAAGACAAACTGGTATAAGGCCTCAACCTTGGCTTGATTGTATTGCCTAAGAAATTCCACCCTTTTCAAAGCTATACTTGGTAGTTCCATGAGCCCTCGTCGCGGATTGTCCTTAAGCCACTTGAATCCAAGATCTCTAAGCAACCGCCTTAAAGACGTGGCACTACCATCAAATAATGCCCTATCTCTTAATCGAGACCGTAAAGTTTGTATCGTAACTTGTTCTTCTGAAACCATGTGTAATATGACATTATAATTTAGTTAACAAATTAATGCAAATTTCTGATAAGTTATTATAATAAGATCTTACTTTTGTGATACATATTATAGATCACTTCTCGAATGGCACTTGTATCCAATGTCGCTGTGTTGGTTACACGTTTAATATAACTCCGCTTTTTCTTGGGCGATTCTAAATTTGCATCACTTTTCACACCCTCGGAAATACGACTAACTGTCCTTAAACTAATTTTTAAAGCAGCAGCAACACGCTACAAAAAATGAAATAAAATTTCACTATTATTAATATACATTACATATAATTATTAGTAACCTACCTCTTGAACAGCATTTAAAGGCAACAAAGGCCCGTTGTTGTCCCTTTCTTGCTCAAAGTAGTGCATTAACGAGGCCACGAGTTCCTTACACCGACTATTTAACTGTTTGGGCATCTTTATATACCAAAATTGCCTTTATCTACTCGTAAAATGAATAATTTTGTTTTGAAACAAACAGTTGTTGATTTACAGTATGCGGGGCCAAAGGATTTATAAAGATTTGAAATGCCACAAATTGATTCAGTGTCAAAATTAATACAAATGTCAGTTCCCAGTTTAAATAAGTTTCAAGGTGACAATGTGTCAACGCTGCGAAATCGGTTTAGTGCGTTTACATGTCGATAAGTGATTGGAGCGTTTGCAAAACATTTTATTTCGCATAATGCGTCTAAATTTATCAGAAAGCAACTTATGTGATATTTTAATAACAATGTTTATATGACTATTAACCATAATAAGAGAGTAATGACCATTTTACAATTTATATATCACATTAATATGAAACTGCAATAGAGCAATTGTTTGTGATAGAAACCTAGGCATTAGGTCGGGGAATTTTTATCGTGATGACGTGCACGCCACTTTGTTTGGCGTTGACTATTTATATATATGTATATATATATATATATGTATGTATATGGCGCGCAACTTAAATCAATCAGTTATATATTGGCCACCCTGTACTTTATTCCATCAGTTAGATATCAGGTACACATTTTTTATCACCTTCCCAACCATTTATTTCTGTATATCATACTTTACTACCAATTTTAATTACTACATTCCACAGCTCCTTCAGAAGTTGAACTGCGCAAAACTAAACTCTCGTTACCTCTGCGGAACCAACTATAAATCAAATTTTTAATATTTGCAGAAAAGTCCGCCGGAGGAATTTGCTTTATGTATGAAAACCGGAAATTAACTTTGGGATGTCACGCTGGGATTCAGAACTACAATTCCCTGAAGCGAACAAAGAGCATAATTTCAATGTCGTTCCTGGGGGGTCTGCCTTGCCTCCCCGAATTAAATAATTTGTAAACCTCACATCAAGAAGTATAATTTAATTTAATCTTGCCGTACGGTTTCCATGGTGCAAGCCGAATTAGCGGAACAAACAGAAGATTTATTTTGTTCGCCTTGAGAAATTGAGGAAGGCAGATTGACTTGGCACAGTAGGTACTATTATACTCTGGGCGCTGAAGAAAGACATTAAACGTAAACAGTGATCAGCACGTGAACAGATCCCTCGAAAGCATCCACGGATATACTCCAGTCACTTTAGGTCTAAACATCCTCGGCAGTGTATTTCTAGTGAATCCACAGACCCTTTTTCGTGTCATCTTGAGACTAGAAAAAGGATGACTGTTAAAATAAGTTACCTTGATCTTTCATGAGCTCCCAGTACAAAACATCATCGATATATTTTTGATGTAGGAACAACAAATTGGTTTAGAAAACATCCACTTTGAACCTAAATTCACTGGAGTAACATCGATCTACAGACAAATTCAAGGTCACTAGCAGTCGTCGGCGCTCTACGAATCTGCACAGGTTTGAACTTGTAAACGTGATTGTAGATGACACGACAGGCATCTAACAGTCAATTCACGCACAGGATTGAATTGCATACGCATTACGCATTCAGTAGCGTATACTCGTTTTTCGCGAGTGGAACGTTTTGTTTATATATTGCCTAAGATACGATGTCTGATACAGATACAGTCGACGATGTGGTTGACATCAGCGCAACCCCACCCAAAAAAAGGGCTAAGAAGCTACATTTAAGTGCAAATGAAAAACAAATAATATTAAATATATACAAATACCAAATTCAAGAAAAACCCGATTTGGTCATGGACGAAGTTATATGTAAGGTAGCACATATTTCTGGAGTATGTCGGCCCAGTGTTTATAGGATCATTAAGGAATATAGGAGCACTCACTCACTTTCTGAGCCAAAACCGTATCCTGCAAGAAAAAGGATAACGGACGGAGTAGATGACTTTGACAGAACTGCCATCAGGAGGAAAGTGCATAATTTTTTCTTCCGAAATGGGATACCTACAGTAGATAAGATATTAAGATTAGTTAATGCTGATGAGGATCTTCCATCATTTAAAAGAACCACATTCCGAAAACTTTTGAAGGAACTTAATTTTCGATTCTTGAAACGGGGAAGAAACAGTATGTTAATAGAGAAAGAAGAAATTGTTGTGTGGAGAAGGGAATAGCTTAGGAAGATTCGGAAGTTTACTATTTGGACGAAACGTGGGTGAATGCTGGACATACTCAAGCGAAAGTTTGGGACGACAAATCAGTAACATCATCAAGGCAGGCTTTTCTAGACGGTCTTTCGGCTGGATTGAAAAATCCTGCAGGTAAGCTCCTTCATCTATCCGGCAATTTAATTTTGATAAATTCGGGCAAATAATATGCTGTGATAGCAGATAATGTGTGATATTCTCCAAAAATGGTGCATTCGCAGTGTAGTCATTAGGAAAAAAACTTCGACCCTCTTTTAAGCGTTATTTTGAAATTTATTATCATTTTTGGGTGCAGTCAATTTGCTTTGAATGGGTTTTGAGAAGTTGCAAACTTCAATTTTCTACGTTTTTCAGTTTTTCATCAGCATTCCGTGACTCTTAAATTCAGCTAAATGAACTCAATTGCCTCATTCCTTCAAATTTAATCAATCCATAGTGTAAGGAATAATTTCTCCAGGAAAAGGCAAACGGCTGATCATTTGTCACATAGGTAGTGAAGACGGCTTTGTTCCCGAAGCACTGTGGGCCTTTGAATCAAAAAAGACAGGGGACTATCATGAGGAGATGGACGGCAATTCCTTTGAAAATTGGTTCTCCAAAATGTTACTAAAGCTGGAGAATAACGCTGTTATTGTACTGGATAATGCCCCGTACCATTCTAGAAAAATAGAAAAAATTCCCACAATGGCAACTAAAAAAGCAAACATATAACAATGGCTGGCCTCAAAACAGATCGATTTTGATGAAACAATGGTCAAGGGTGAATTGATAAGTATAGTCAATAGACATAAATACAAATACGATTTTAAAATGATCGACGAAATGGCCAAAAAACAAAATAAAACTGTCTTGAGACTGCCACCCTACCATTGTGAGCTGAACCCTATTGAGCTGATTTGGGCCAACATAAAGCAATACGTGGCGTCGAATAATAATACTTATAAATTTTCTGATGTTAAAAATCTCTTTCACATCGCAGTCAATAGAGTTACGGCAGAGGAATGGAAAAACTGTATCTGCCACGTTCGGGAGAAGGTTGAGGTCAAAATGTGGAATTTGGACAATGTCATCGATACCCAAATTGAACCTCTAATAATTCATTTAAGCGATTCAGAAGATTCAAGTTCCTCTTCTGAATGAGTGCGCGCAGCTTACTTACTAATAACTAAAAAGTGTAGTTAACTCATTTGTGAATCTCTAACTGAAATTTACTGTAAAAGATAATAATTATCTTGTATGAAATTTTTGATGACTACCCATAATATCTTGATGCGGTCCTGTAATGTCTCCTGCGCCTAAACACTCACTCACGAGCAATATGCGTGTATTTGTTTGGGTTTAGTTTCTTTCTTCAGCGCCTAGAGAATAGTATAACAAGATATACCGCATACTCGGAACGTACAGTGTACTTCAAACTTATTCCCATGGAACGTGACATAATATTTGCACATTTAGCAAGGTTGTGGATAGCATTGATCGTATAGAACATGAGGTCGTTGGTATATGATATTAAGGGCACCATGAAACTGGATGAGTTTGCTCCAAAGTTTTGTGATGTAAGCTAGGAGGTCCTGTGTGGATCGCGTGTACCGGAGACCGTAGTCAATCCATCACCTTACTAATGAGAGAAAGCAGAGATATACGCCTTTAATTTTTTTTTTGGAAAGTGCAGGGTGCTTAAGATATACTAACTGACATATAAATCCGAACACACAGTATAAATGGTTTTATTTTAATAAAATTTTGTATAAGTACTTAATGAAGCATAATAAGTAAATGATACAAATTTCAAAATGATTGCACTGCTTTAAAGCCCTTTGACCTTTAATAATGTGTGGATGCACCCTGATGTGCTACGCATTCTCCAACGCGCCTAGGCATGCTTCTGATCAGGTGGTCAATGTCCTCCTGTGGTATCTCATTCCTGGCAACCACCAACTCCTCTCGAAGTGCTTCTAGAGTCTGAGGAGGACGTTGCAAATTGAGCAATCTCCTACCCATCATATCCCACACGTGCTCAATTGGGGATAAGTCGGGAGATCTTGGTGGCCATGGTAACAATGTGACATCATTATGTTGAAAGAAGTCTATTGTGACTCTTGCAACATGTGGTCGGGCATTATCTTGTTGGAAAGTTGGATCTGCGAGGGTGTCAAGATAGGGTGAAAGATGGCGTTCATGTTACCTCTGATGAAGATTAAAGGTGACCTGGAACCATAAGCTATAGCAGCCCAAACCATAACTCCAACAGTGTGATGAACATGTCTTTCAACAAAAAACTGTGGATTCCTCCTTTCACCACGTCGCCTTCTAACCCTGGCACGACCATCGTGCATGCCTAGACAAAATCGAGACTTGTCGCTAAAGACAATACTGTTCCATTCCTGATCCCAGAGTGACCGTTGTCTGCACCACTCAAGGCGATTACGTCGGTGTTCTCGAGTTAAAGGGAGGACCCAGTGTGGCCGGTATGAAAACAAGCCAAAACTTGTCATTCGTCGGTAAACACCTCGCATTCCAATAGGTCTTCCGTGTTTTGCAAACCATTCATTTGCAATGGACCTGGTAGTGGAGAAACGGTCCCTTAAGGCCAATAATCTTAGGCGGCGATCTTCACGGTCTGTTGTTCTACGGCGGCGTCCAGTGCCCCTTGCTCTTTGCGTACGGCCTTCTCGAAGCCATGCCTGACAACACCTAATCACAGTGTCTACACTTCTTTGCACTCTAACTGCAATTGCCCGAAAAGAAAGTCCAGCTTCCCGAAGTCCCACTATACGCCCCCTATCAAACTCACTAAGTTGACGAAATCGTACAGGTCTCCGTACTCTAGGCATCGTAACCGATCGTAAAGGATGTCAAGAACCAAAATCCGCCAACGTTGATTCTTTGCTGAGGCTGAAATATTCATTTTTAGAGCGTTGGTGAATTAAAAAAAAGCAGTATAAAAACCGGAATGTCCAACTGATAAGGCTGAACATTTTTTCACTTGTTATTTACAGTAAGATAAATACATTCACCAACTTTTATTAAAATAAAACCATTTAAAGTGGGTGTTCGGATTTATATGTCGCTTAGTATATCTGAAAGAACTGGAGCAAGCTCTACTGCACAGCTCTTCAGTACAGTCCGGACCAAAAGCTGGAGAAGGAATAAATCGAACATGTGGTTTTGATTCCGATCCCGAGGCAACGATACGTCTCGATACTGTGAGCAAAAAGTAGTATTAAACGAAGTTTAATGATAATTATAATAAACCTTATGGAAGAAAAAGGAAAGGGAGGCCCTGCTCAACATGGTTTGCAGAAAAGATCAATAAATATACCGACCTCAGCCAGGAATTAGAGGTCCTATAAATAGTTGCTAGGGTTAAAATCGTCCCGATAGTGATATCCAATATGAGAAATGTGATGCGAAACCTATTTAAATCCATTAAAGAGCTAGAACTAGCACCCTATATTTACCAACAAAGGAAAGCAGTAATACTGATTTCTATACTCAGAATGAATACTATCAGGTAACCAAATGAGCTCGTGCGGTTGCTGTATATCGCACATTGTCATATACTCTAGGCGCTGAAGAAAGAAACTAAACCCAAACAAATACACGCATATTGCTCGTGAGTGAGTGTTTAGGCGCAGGAGACATTACAGGACCGCATCAAGATATTATGGGTAGTCATCAAAAATTTCATACAAGATAATTATTATCTTTTACAGTAAATTTCAGTTAGAGATTCACAAATGAGTTAACTACACTTTTTAGTTATTAGTAAGTAAGCTGCGCGCACTCATTCAGAAGAGGAACTTGAATCTTCTGAATCGTTTAAATGAATTATTGGAGGTTCAATTTGGGTATCGATGACATTGTCCAAATCCCACATTTTGACCTCAACCTTCTCCCGAACGTGGCGGATACAGTTTTTCCATTCCTCTGCCGTAACTCTATTGACTGCGATGTGAAAGAGATTTTTAACATCAGAAAATTTATAAGTATTATTATTCGACGCCACGTATTGCTTTATGTTGACCCAAATCAGCTCAATAGGGTTCAGCTCACAATGGTAGGGTGGCAGTCTCAAGACAGTTTTATTTTGTTTTTTGGCCATTTCGTCGATCATTTTAAAATCGTATTTGTATTTATGTCTATTGACTATACTTATCAATTCACCCTTGACCATTGTTTCATCAAAATCGATCTGTTTTGAGGCCAGCCATTGTTGTATGTTTGCTTTTTTAGTTGCCATTGTGGGAATTTTTTCTATTTTTCTAGAATGGTACGGGGCATTATCCAGTACAATAACAGCGTTATTCTCCAGCTTTAGTAACATTTTGGAGAACCAATTTTCAAAGGAATTGCCGTCCATCTCCTCATGATAGTCCCCTGTCTTTTTTGATTCAAAGGCCCACAGTGCTTCGGGAACAAAGCCGTCTTCACTACCTACGTGACAAATGATCAGCCGTTTGCCTTTTCCTGGAAATTAATTATTCCTTACACTATGGATTGATTAAATTTGAAGGAATGAGGCAATTGAGTTCATTTAGCTGAATTTAAGAGTCACGGAATGCTGATCAAAAACTGAAAAACGTAGAAAATTGAAGTTTGCAACTTCTCAAAACCCATTCAAAGCAAATTGACTGCACCCAAAAATGGTAATAAATTTCAAAATAACGCTTAAAAGAGGGTCGAAGTTTTTTTCCTAATGACTACACTGCGAATGCACCATTTTTGGAGAATATCACACATTATCTGCTATCACAGCATATTATTTGCCCGAATTTATCAAAATTAAATTGCCGGATAGATGAAGGAGCTTACCTGCAGGATTTTTCAATCCAGCCGAAAGACCGTCTAGAAAAGCCTGCCTTGATGAGGTTACTGATTTGTCGACCTAAACTTTCGCTTGAGTATGTCCAGCATTCACCCACGTTTCGTCCAAATAGTAAATTTTTCTTTTTTCATCGCGAAACTTCCGAATCTTCCTAAGGTATTCCCTTCTCCACACAACAATTTCTTCTTTCTCTATTAACATACTGTTTCTTTGCCGTTTCAAGAATCGAAAATTAAGTTCCTTCAAAAGTTTTTGGAATGTGGTTCTTTTAAATAATGGAAGATCCTCATCAGCATTAACTAATCTTAATATCTTATCCACTGTAGGTATCTCATTTCGGAAGAAAAAATTATGCACTTTCCTCCTGATGGCAGTTCTGTCAAAGTCATCTACTCCGTCCGTTATCCTTTTTCTTGCAGGATACGGTTTTGGCTCAGAAAGTGAGTGAGTGCTCCTATATTCCTTAATGATCCTATAAACACTGGACCGACATACTCCAGAAATATGTGCTACCTTACATATAACTTCGTCCACGACCAAATCGGGTTTTTCTTGAATTTGGTTTTTGTATATATTTAATATTATTTGTTTTTCATTTGCACCTAAATGTAGCTTCTTAGCCCTTTTTTTGGGTGGGGTTGCGCTGATGTCAACCACTTCGTCGGCTGTATCTGTGTCAGACATCGTATCTTAGGCAATATATAAACAAAACGTTCCACTCGCGAAAAACGAGTATACGCTACTGAATGCGTAATGCGTGTGCAATGCAATCCTGTGCGTGAATTAACTGTTAGATGCCTGTCGTGTCATCTACAATCACGTTTACAAGTCCAAACCTGTGCAGATTCGTAGAGCGCCGACGACTGCTAGTGACCTTGAATTTGTCTGTAGATCGATGTTACTCCAGTCAATTTAGGTTCAAAGTGGATGTTTTCTAAACCAATTTGTTGTTCCTACATCAAAAATATGTCGATGATGTTTTGTACTGGGAGCTCATGAAAGATCAAGGTAACTTATTTTAACAGTCATCCTTTTTCTAGTCTCAAGATGACACGAAAAAGGGTCTGTGGATTCACTAGAAATACACTGCCGAGGATGTTTAGACCTAAAGTGACTGGAGTATATCCGTGGATGCTTTCGAGGGATCTGTTCACGTGCTGATCACTGTTTACGTTTAATGTCTTTCTTCAGCGCCCAGAGTTTAGATGTTGTTGATCGATAGCGATTGTTTGTTACCAGTTGTCACTTTACTATGAATCATTCTTTTCTCACACACATAAAAAGTTGCTGGAAATTGTTGCATATCTAGTTTTAATAATTGAAAATGGAGACGAATAAAACAGTAATTCGAAGTTGTTTACTGTATGAGTACAAACTTGGTACAAGTTCACAACTCGGGATGGTGTAATAAATGCAGTCCGCCAATTTTTGGACTCCAAATCCAGGGAGCTCTACAATACCGGCATACAAAAATTGGTTCCACGTTGGCAAAAGGTCACTGATTATGATGGTGATTACTTCAACGAATAAATAGTGTCGTATTGTTTCTTAATAAAAATTTATATTTTTCTATTAAAAACCGCACGAACTTATTTGGTTACCTGATACTTTCCAAAAATGGTGCCGATATTAACTTGATATCCACAGTATGCACAGTATACCAGCGTAAGAAAGCTGTGGAAAGAATGATTATAATAATAAAATTTGTTTTGTTTTTACACATAATGATTAGGAGCGAACACAATCTGTATAAATATAGCGAGTCCACGAAACGCAGAGCTTTGTGCGTGGGCATGAACGCTAATAAACTGTATCTCAGTAACAGGTAAATGCTACAGAAATATCCTTAACGGTAGACGCATGTTTTATATATGTAAAATCCGTATAATTCAGGTACATCAAAAACAGGTGTAATCAGGTTTAATGATGCAGAAGAAATCAAATTATAAAGCATTGCAGGCAGAAAAGCTCAAATGTATGCATTGATAATGGAAAAACAACGAAATTTCACAAAATGTTTCAATTTTAGGCTTAAGCTACTGATTGTCACAAACATATTAGAGTCTATCAGAATTTTCATAAGGATATAAGACATTTATGGAAGTTTCAAAGGGCTCCAATGTACACAGCGCTTGCAGAGGTATCAATTACCTCTCAACATCCCGTCCAGCTAGTTTCATTCTGCATTAATAATACAGGGTCCGGCAATGAAGTGTTTTTGAAAAAAATGGCGACACTTGAATTATTAAACATATGTGAAAATTTCTTATTTTAGCGAATTAGTGGAATGTTGCCATTTAAATATACATAACATAGTCAGGTGCGAAAAATTACATCAGTTAGGTGGCCTCTATTCTTGTCGATGCTTTCTTGGAGACGGATATAAAAATCGTCAATACTCCTTTCGAGCATGGTACGAGGAATCCTTTCAATTTCGCGCGTTATGATTTCTGAAAGAACCTCAAGAGTTCACGGATTGTCTATGTAAACTTTGGATATTAAGTAGCCCCATAATAAGCAGTCACAACGCGAAAGGTCTGGTGACCGAGGTGGCAATCCACATTTCCACGCAACGAAATCCGCGCCCAGGAAAATGTTCCCTTAAAAGAGCTATTGCAGCTCTTGACGTATGGCAAGTCGCCCCATCTTGTTGGAACCATTGAGGTTAATTCGTCGTCTTCTTAGTTCTAGTTTCAATAAAAGAAAGAATTATTGCTGAAAAAAAAACACGGGATCTGCCACATACCACGGCTCCATAGCTACTAAAATGGCATCGCGGAACGAGTAGATATCAACCATCGTGAAAATATTCGCTCGACATTGCTGCACGTAATAGTCGTTTCAGAAACACCATACTTCATTGCCGGACCCTGTATAATGACGTGTAGGCTATGCGGCCAATAAATATCACAATCGATGGTAAATGCTCATGGACCACAGTAAATACTGAATGCCTCATGAAATTGTGCTTTTACTCCAAGTTACCAAATCATGGTGATATAAACCGGCAGCACAAGACATTGCAAATCATTTTAACATTTGACTACAGCTCGATTACCAACCAACTATGGTAGTGGTAATCACCCATGCTTGCCTTGCGAATAAAACACATCTTTACTGTAGTAAGCGTTTCAATCGTAAATGTGATCTTTTTCAGCGCAATGACAGTGACAATATTACAAATGTACTGAAAATCATCTTTGTGCTTGAAACGCTTACTACAGTAAAGAAGATATGTCAATTCAGGTGCTTTTATTGGCCGGAGAAGCATGGGGGATTATCATGTGCAATATTATAAGGGCATCTAATTTTTCCGAGGACAAAATCGAAAAAACGTATTGCTCGGTGATAGTGCTGGTGGAAAAACGAATCCGAGTCGACGACGAGGATTTTTGCACCTGCACTAATGTTTTTTTGGTAATAAATATTACTTTGCATTGTGGTTTTACGATTTTTTTCACAGGAAACCGAATTGTATTTGACAAGACAATTTCATGAGTAGCAGATTATATTCTGCATACACATAGCTTACAAAACATACTACCTATTATACAGGCATTCATAATAAATATGTAGGTATTAATTTGAAAAGCAAAAAACCGGTAATTTATTTAATCGCAAAATACTACAAACTGAATTATTTATGGTACAATTAAAATATAAATTGCAATTTTAGTACACAGTAGGAGTATTGTTTGAAACCTTTGCTAGCTCATTAATAACGTTGGGTGTAGGTAAATCGTTAGTTGTTGATGGGACCAGCTGTAGAGTGAGAAACTGGAGCAGTGGCTGCAGGATCTTCTGTTTTCTGTTTTTTAGCTAGAGATAAGGCTTAATTGAGTTGTCAGAACTGTGGCCAGTAATTTTTCTGGTGTTTTAGAAGACCATAATAACTTGTTATCAAAGCTATTGTATTTTTTGGTGACAACAGCTGTCACAATAGGTGGGGACTATGGACTAATTACATAGGCCCGTTTCACTGACTTGATTCTGCGGGGGTAACTTACACCGAACATTCATAATCACTCGTGAACTGTAGTGCGGAAATTGCAGAGTCAACCTACCTGAATCGACTTTTCACCTTACAGAAATGCTGTTCTCCCTGAAGTCGCAACTCTGTCTCAACCGTACGTACAGGTTGAGTTTTCAGTGTGGGCTTGATCGATAAATTACGCATGATCCTAAGTTTAAATACAAAGTTGTTGCCAACAGTATGCTCCTAACTTGGAAAATATTCGTATCTCTTCGTGATTCATATCTAAGTGGTAACTCAACATGCATTTACTATTCAAAGGAAAACAGCCATATTCTATTACGTCTTTTTAAATGAGGCAATTTGATATACGGGGTGCTTTAAAATTGTTGAGATATTGGACGAACCAAAAACATTCTCAATTTTGACAACTCGCACCTTCTCGTCGATTATAGCTTGATTTTGCGTTAGAAAATTTCATGGCCCATATTTTGTCCCTATCGACTTGCCTTTTCAATTTCTTGTTAGTTTATTCAGGGTAGTCAAGAACGCAATATGGAAGATTTCTCATAATGTTCAAACGAAACATATACTAAGTGACATATAAATCCGAACACCCAGTTTAAATGGTTTTATTTTAATAAAAGTTGGTGAATGTATTTATCTTACTGTAAATAACAAGTGAAAAAATGTTCAGCCTGATCAGTTGGACATTCCGGTTTTTATACTGCTTTTTTTTAATTCACTAACGCTCTAAAAATGAATATTTCAGCCGCAGTAAAGAATCAACGTTGGCGGATTTTGGTTCTTGACATCCTTTACGATCGGTTACGATGCCTAGAGTACGGAGACCTGTACGATTCCGTCAACTTAGTGAGTTTGATAGGGGCCGTATAGTGGGACTTCGGGAAGCTGGACTTTCTTTTCGGGCAATTGCAGTTAGAGTGCAAAGAAGTGTAGACACTGTGGTTAGGTGTTGTCAGGCATGGCTTCGAGAAGGCCGTACGCAAAGAGCAAGGGGCACCGGACGCCGCCGTAGAACAACAGACCGTGAAGATCGCCGCCTAAGATTATTGGCCTTAAGGGACCGTTTCTCCACTACCAGGTCCATTGCAAATGAATGGTTTGCAGAACACGGAAGACCTATTGGCATGCGAAGTGTTTACCGACGAATGAGAAGTTTTGGCTTGTTTTCATACCGGCCACACTGGGTCCTCCCTTTAACTCGAGAACACCGACGTAATCGCCTTGAGTGGTGCAGACAACGGTCACTCTGGGATCAGGAATGGAGCAGTATTGTCTTTAGTGACCAGTCTCGATTTTGTTTAGGCATGCACCATGGTCGTGCCAGGGTTAGAAGGCGACGTGGTGAAAGGAGGAATCCACAGTTTTTTGTTGATCACACTGTTGGAGTTATGGTTTGGGGTGCTATAGCTTATGGTTCCAGGTCACCTTTAATCTTGATCAGAGGTAACATGATCGCGCAGCGTTATATCCACGAAGTTCTAGAACCCCATCTTTTACCCTATCCTGACACCCTGGCGGATCCGACTTTCCAACAAGATAATGCCCGACCACATGTTGCACGAGTCACAATAGACTTTTTTCAACACCATGGCCACCAAGATCTCCCGACTTATCCCCAATTGAGCACGTGTGGGATATGATGGGTAGGAGATTGCTCAATTTGCAACGTCCTCCTCAGACTCTAGAAGCACTTCGAGAGGAGTTGGTGGTTGCCTGGAATGAGATACCACAGGAGGACATTGACCACCTGATCAGAAGCATGCCTAGGCGCGTTGGAGAATGCGTAGCACATCAGGGTGCATCCACACATTATTAAAGGTCAAAGGGCTTTAAAGCAGTGCAATCATTTTGAAATTTTTATCATTTACTTATTATGCTTCAATAAGTACTTATACAAAATTTTATTAAAATAAAACCATTTAAACTGGGTGTTCGGATTTATATGTCACTTAGTATACATAGTTTTTGATCCCCAGCTTCACAGAGTTTTTTCTGATGTAGTGTTCATGGCAGTTCATACAACTAGTTTTTGAGTCACAAAAAACACAGACACACCTCCTTGACTTTTCCAACTTAAGGTTGATTCTCATTATACATTCCGTTTCCATTCCGTAATCGTTCCGTAAATTATTGAAATTAAATACTCGCCTTCGCTTAAAGCAGGCTATTGCGTGTGTATTCATATTATCCGTAAGGTATACTGTGTATACAATCAAATTGTACTGAACGTTTGCGAAACTGATATGGAATGGAAACAGAATGTATAGTGAGAATCAACTTTTATTCATAATGAAAATGCACAAAATCTAATCATCTATTGATAACTGAATGCTATTTTCAATGTGAAATGTAATTTACAGAAAGGTTGAATGTAACTCAAAAACCGTTCGTAACAACACTCAAAATCATGATATCAAAAAAAGGAAAAGAAAGGATAATCAGACAGTGTGAAAAGATATATACTCAGAACCAAATTTATCTGAAGGCTTGAGTTCAATGTGTACGAGAGAGAGAGAAGTGTGTATAGACACATATGTTAGAAAGAGGCAGAAGCCGCCTAGCTAGCGAAGCTCATCACCGCGTTGCTTAGCACTGCTGACGCGTCAATGTGCCGCCTTGCCAATATGTTTACCAGTTCCTTAAATTTAAGATGCATATTGAAAATATGCGTTAGTTTATTCTCTCCGCCCAAATTATTGTTTTACTTTGAGCGTACACATTTCTGAATTGTGAATTGGTTCGAATCTGCTTAGGATTGATTCTAGATCGGTCCTAACACTCCATTTTAGGTCGAAGTGAAAGGCCAGGATCGTCACCACTTCTGCAGCATTGCATCATCGCTTCGCTTAGCATCTCAGCATCTCGTACATTCCAAGGGAAGGTTTTCACTTCCATGATCAATAGTTGAGCGATTTTGGGTAGTACCTATCTGTGTACACCTAGGCAGTGTATTGTGTAACGTTATTTGTTAGATTTTGAGACAGCGCTGCGGTCGGATGTGTTGATTTTATCATTGTCAGTGGAAATAAAAGATGAACCTAAAACAAAGTAAAACACTAAGTCTCAAATGTTAGAGTAAATGTTCGAATAAACCTCCTCTTTAGGTTTCACAGTAACCTAACCTATTGTAGCAGCCTGTGCGAACATTTTTTAGTATCGCATATAGGCATAGTGGCAGTTGGAACGACCTTCTGCGTCACCATTGCTGGATAACGTGGTGATGACCTACGCTCTTCAGCCGGCTTCTATCTCTTTCTAACATGTGTTAATACACATTTCTTGAGCTCCTCTCTCATAAAAACAAATTTGGTTTTCCCTGTAGGGTGTTTTATTCGAAAATTTTGAGATACGGTTTATTTTACGTACTTGAGCACTCTGTATAGTCTATAAAAAAAAACTGGCACTGCAAATGGATAGAGAGCAAATTTGGGATCAGTGACGATAAATTCAGTACTCTAGCTGTTCCTTCAGCAGCCTGTCTGGACGAGTATTTTTAATAATTTTCGTCTGATTGTTTCATATTGGGTATAGGGATGACTGAAAAACGGTGATATCTGTTTCTTTTTGTCGGAAAATTTATTTTTTGTACATTTTTTCTTCTCTCCTCTAAAATTGTATGAGAATATTCCATTTATCTGCATGAAGCGGGTAATAACTGGTTTTGTCTCCACGTTCTCATTTTTTTTTAAATTCTATTTGCTGCAATATGAGGCTTTAAGAAAATCAAAGAAAGATTTCTCGAAGAGAAGAAGTGATACGAATAAAGGTACTCACCCGTTTCATTCTTCCATTAAAGTGGAACATTCACATAAAATTTCAGAGCTGTATTAACGATTGAATAAAAAATGGATGATTTAGGGCCAATTTCACCGACAACAGTCTGTTATTCTCCCTATATTTACCTGTAGGGTAACAGCCCGTCAAATACAGCGAATGAGCTTCAAGTTCCAATCAACAAATTTTAGCAACCAATCGCTATGAAATGTTGAAAACAAAATACTGTCAAAGTATGAGATGACATCTTGTCATTGAAACATCATCAACTTATTGAATATTAAATTTAAACAAATGTTTGATTTTTGAACAAAATTCATGATTTAATTACTATTGTTGATTTTTTATTCATGTTTATATTATTTTCTTCAATTGATATGCGATTTTACTGATTCAAGATCATCTACTGGGTGTTTTTTCCTATAAACCTCTTGCAGATAGCTATTAAGAACCTACTTGATGACTGGCTCTACCAAAAAGTTCATAGATATTGCTCGTTTCCATACATTCATTCATTTACTTGCCGTTCATCAGAACCATTATGGCACCTTAGATTGATATTCCCACAAAACCATTCTGGTTTTTTAATATCCATACATCCATAAAGTTGAATATTTTTCGATGTTCAGGAACTTAACAAACATCCATACTGTATTCACAGCGATTAAGAAATGCCCAAATATATGTCGTAGAGCTACCAGCAAACCTAAAACCTGCAGAAAAACTAGAAATTTGCAATATTTTTCTTTTTTCACTGAGTACATATTCTGGGTTATATTTATATTAGACGTTATTTGAATCACAAAACATATACACTAATTTGAATAACAGTTGATTATCTCCTGATATTTTAAAACTAACCATATCGACAAGTGACACATAATTCTGTGGGATCCGTCAACACTTTGTCCCAGTGGAGCAGACTCTGCCAACTGTCGAAAGAAACATTATTAATTCCTAGTCTTATTTTTGTTTTACTGTGCCTGCTTAGATATTCAAATACGGCGAGGAATTATTAGCCCCTGGCTATTTTAGGCCTTCAATAACTCCTTATTTTAGATCTCTCCTTATTTTGTTTTTTCCACGCATTCATGGTAGAAAGAAAAATATTTTATCGAATATCGATACAGTATACCGTGCAGCAGGCACGCCCATCACTACTTTGACAGATTGCAGAATGATGTCAAGGTGACAATCGTTATGTGGCAGTTGTTTTTGTTCTTGTCTGACATAGGTAAGTAGGCTTTGTGTATTCATTTTTATTTTTATAGCGTTTCCAGAATTTCATATTTCGAGACGATGCTGGCAGGCTTTCTTTCTCTGAGAACTGAAAATCATTAAACGGGCTGTTTTCAGTCTATTTTATTCTATCCCTTGGGGAAGTACATAATGAAGAAAAGACTACAGTGCTCAGTGGCCACTCAGTGGCTCAGTGCTCGTCTGTAATGATAATATTCAAATACGACTAGACACCTAAATAGCTTTCCGGCCTTTCAATTTCGAAGCTACCAGTCCTCGCTTAGAGATAGTAGCACAGTTAAGGATAGACTCGGGGTATACGGTTACGGATGTTTATGATTCCTCTCGATATCGATATATCGTCATGAAATCATCGATGAGTAAAGATCGATGTTCTACGTCCGACGTATCGATGTTTTCGATACATCAATGTATCGTCTATCGTCGCCATCCCTATATTGTATCCGTACCAGTTACCAGTCAAAAACATTAACCACCAATATTTTATCACTATTTATAATTCTTTTTAGCTCTGATTTTTCAGTAATTACTTATAATTTTAGGTCTATGTCTACAGTAATTGCATTATGCACTTCGGAGATGTAGGGAGTACCATGTTTTACACATATCGGTGTTCTGGATGGGGACGACCATACTGTTTTGATTGCTTTGAAGAAATTCATTAACCCATGAATTTATAACAAATGATTACTATTATGATGTAAAGAGAGATGAGGAATCGGTTGGAATACATTTTATATTCTATTTTCTTGCAAATCCGCACAATTCAACAGGTGTGTAGCTATAATGATCACATATACACACAGTATATTGAACTTAACAAATTTCGAGATTGCCATAAATTAACAAACGACCAAACCTGCTGCCAAATTTAACAGCTAGGAAATCGACCTATTATTTCTCCCATTCCCATTCGCTGAGGGGATAACGGATGGTCAAATGTACACCTATAACATAAATCAAAATACATGAAAGTTGTCCTGTTTTCTCTGTTACAAAAGCATCATGTTGGAATCAAAATAACGCGGTTTTTGTTTCATGTATGCTAGAGTCATCGCGTAGCTATGAACCACCGTGTAAGGATAAAAATATTTTCCAAGTCATTCTCTTTAAATATTTAATTATTCAGATCCGATGCATAATAACGGAGTTGTCGCCGAGGTCCACACTGAAAAAAATCGCCCTGTATACGGTCTGTGTATTGCTTGGTCGTCTGAATATCCTAAAGCTATAATAAATACCGTCCCACTACATCCCGCAAATCCCCTGCGTGCTAAAACACTTGTTCTGGCCGTAATTCCAGCAATTTTCATACGTCTTCCCGTTCGGGCCACCAGCTTGCGCCTTCCTGGGAAACTTTTACGCCTTGGGGGCTCCGGTAATTGCAGCTTGGTTCTGGCTTCCTTTTATGGCAAGATATCCCGGAACACTCAGTTTCTTTTTACTGCTTTATAATCGTTTCCACCAGAATTACATAGTCGTCTTGATCAGACGATAAGGATGGAGGTGGATAACGGATTTTCCTCCTCTGTCACATAGTGAAAACGGGTGGGAGGTCTATAACTCGCTTTATGGTCGGAGCTTTAGTGGAAAACTTTTGAGGATGAAGGTTTAAGCATAATAAGAGAGGGAAGGGTAGACTCCTGTTTGGAAATTTGTTGACAACGGTATTTCAATCTCCCCCTTTAAAATTCTCAAAGCGGGGCCAGTGTACTGAACCAATAAAGTGTAGGGACAAGGCTAAGGGGGCAACGGCCGAACATAATGCTGGTTAAATCGTTGTCAACATTTTCAAAACACCATTATTCTGCCGTCGCTGTTTTGCTTCTTGTGATGGTTTGTGAACATACATGACGCTATTATTATTCTTTTGGGTATCTGATTCAAGACATGAGGTCTTTTCGACATTTAGTGAGAAAAAATTTCATAATCGAGATTGTTTTGTAGATGCTACATGACATGCAATTTAGCGTGTTGTCACGAGTTAAAATCACGTAACCCTTTTTTACTATTTTGATCACTTATCAGTAATTTGTATTTCTCTTTATTAATAGTAGTGTTTCCGTCCGAAACCCTTTTCAATGATTTTCTTCTGGTGAATTTCACAGTTTATTGGTTGTATAATTTCACATGTATTATATCTTTCTTTCTCGGCCACTCAGTATTGCGTTGAAAACTTTCGGACACTAATGTTATAGTATTATTAACGACTACAGTGGACCCCCGATAATCCGGCCCCTGTCTAATTCGGCGCCCCCTGTTAACTGACATGTCTTTGAATATGTATTACATACATACGTATTTGACAATCTTCGCTAATGTAGATCATGCAGGTTTGAACAGGTCACAACTTGTACGCGCCACCGCTATCGTGCTCGACGCGTAAGCATTGTTTTACTTAGTTTGAATTTGACTACTGGTGATAGCGGTACGGCCTAGCGTGCGTTCATTGTTTACTATTTATTCATAGTGATTTAAGTATAGTACCTAGTAATGTCATCACAAACTCAGAAGCGAAAGCACAAAACATTGACAATTAAAGAAAAATGTGATATTTTATATGGCTTAAATCGCAATGAAACTTTCAGTAGTTTAGCAAGTGAATACGGCGTAGGCCGATCTACAATTTATGACATTAAAAGAAACCACGAGAAGATCAAGAGGTTCGTGTCAACTACTGACTGCGGGCCAGGCAAGAGACAGCTGAAGAGAAAGCTGAACGTCCAGAAGCGGAAGAAGCTTTGTACATGTGGTTTCTTCAGGAAAGAAATAGGCATGCACCAATTTCAGGACCCATGTTGGCCATGAAAGCTAAGTTTTTGCATAAGGAAATAACAAAAAAAGATGATTTTGTGGCCAGCAAAGGATAGCTAGAACGTTTTGAAAGTCGTCATGGCATACGTTTAATGACTATTACAGGAGAGAAACTTTCTAACGATGCCACCTGCATAGAGCCCTTTAAATTAAGATTTTTGCAAAAGGTGCACGATTTAAATCTTGTCCCGTCACAGGTGTACAATGCAGACGAATCAGGGCTTTTTTGGCGTGTGATGCCTAACAAAACTTTCGTTTCTTGTAACGAAAAATCCGTACCTGGACGAAAAGTAAGTAAAGAGCGTGTAACCATACTACCATGTGCTAACGCTGCGGGCACACACGCGTTTAAGATGATGGTCATTGTGAAATCTAATAAACCACGGGCATTCAAAAACATTGATTTACCTGTACAACATTACGGACAAAAAAATGCATAGATGACAAAAGACCCTTTCAAAAAGTGGTTAGATGAATGCTTCGTACCTGAAGTTAGAAAATGGTTAGAAGATGATAATTTTCCTCAAAAGGCGTTGTTGCTTCTTGATAACGCTCCCGGTCATCCGTCTGAAGAAGAACTAACAACTGAGGATAAGTGCATCACTGCGATGTTTCTTCCGCCAAATTGCACTGCACTGATTCAACCAATGGACCAGAATATCATTCAGTTTGTCAAGCAAGACTATAAGAAAAACCTACTTCTGAGAGCCGTATCAAAAGACCAACCAATAGAAAAAACTTTAAAAGAATTTAATATGAAGGACTTGGTTTTTGCTCTTTGTCAGTCGTGGGATGCGTTATCGTCGTCAAATATTAAATCGTCTTGGATAAAGTTATGGCCAAATATAGTCACCACTCCTAGCAACGTTCCACAAATCAGTGTTACTTCGGAAGTTATAGAACAAGTCGCTACTGAAACACAGATAAATCCGCAAGATTTGGAAATCTGGTGCCGTGGAATGGATAAAGAGGAAAATGTTTTTCATTAAATGTCTGACGAAGAGATTATAAAAGAGGTTCTGATTATACAACAAACAATCAGGAAAATAACGACGACGTGATAGCAACTGCTCCACAAGTCACAGCACAAGACGCAACCAACGCCTTTGAGCTAGGTTTACAATGGGCTGAAGAGAATGGTACATCCTACAACGAACTTTTACTTTTGAGAAGACTGAGGGACAAAGCTCTGATCTCGCGTTATAACAACTTTAAAAAAAAATGATGAATATTTCCAAGCTTCATAATTTGATAAATTCATTGATGATTTTGATTGATAATTCTTGATTATTTTGGTACATATATATGTGCATTTATGCTTAATTTTATAATAAAACGTAAGCTCTCTATTGTTGTTTAATCTACTAAATTCGACATACATAAACTATGTATGATTTGTACTTAAAAGTACATACATATACATCTTACCATTTGATATGTAATTTGTCGGATTACAAGGCACTCTTTTGTAAAAAATTGCGGACTATAGGGGGTCGTAGGCAGTGCTCTATAATCCGACAAATTCGATAGTCCGACACTGCCCTGCATAATGTTTGTCGGATTACCGGAGGTCCACTGTATCTTATAAATTTCCTCATATAATTCTTTTGGTCCCTCGTAGAGAGGGTTGGTTCTGCCTACAGTCTACCCATTGGCAACCAACGCGTCACCTCGTAATTTCTACACGTTTACTATCAAGATAAGGTAGGTTTTGAGGGGTTGCGTAAGCAGACGGCCCAGCGCCATTTTCTTTTTCTTTCTGTTGTGGTTTTGGTTGTGTGTGGGCGTTTTTTTCTTCCAGATTTTGGGATATTAATGCCACAAACACCAGTTTATGCAGTAGTACCCTTTTGTTTTGTACCTCACGTTTAGTTTTGTCGGTTTGGGTACTACCCCGTCCATTTTCTAATGAGATTACAACCTTCAGCGATACGAGGGATGATGAAGTTTTGCATATAGAAATATAGTAGGCCGCGCGGATCGAACGTCAGTACTGAATCTTAACCTCACTCTTTAGTAAACTTAAATTCAAAGTTTCACAACAATACGTGCAGTGTTCTCACTACAGTGAATTTTTAAGTGTCACCAAGTCATTAGAAAAATGGAACTCAACCGAGAACATTTTCGCGCCATAATTTATTACAACTTTCAGAGACAATTATCGCAATAAGAATGCCTTGCTAAGTTACTGTCTGTTTTCGGCAACGAAGTGCCACATCAGTCGACAATTTCCCGTTGGCATGCCGAATTCAAACGTGGACGGGTGAGTCTTAGCGACGATTCCAGGGTGGGTGCACCAAAAACGGCAGTCACCCAGGAAAACGTCGATGCTCTGCGCAAACTTATCATTGAAGATAGAAATGTGACATATTGCGAGATTGAGGCGTCCTTGAAGATCTCAAAGATCTAAATTAAAAAAATTTTACATGAAGAACTAGGAGTAAGAAAATTAGTTTCTCGTTGGATACCCCACCTGTTGACTGAAGAGCAGAAAGCAGCCAGGGTTAATTGGTGTCAAAAAACGCCTGACCGTTTCAATTCGGAAAACTCAAAAAATGTGTACAGCATTTTTAGTGGTGATGAATCGTGGATTTACTGTTATGAACCAGAAAATAAACGACAGTTTGCTGTTTGGGTGCTCCAAGGTGAAGAAAAGCCGACAAAAGTCATCCGTTCTCGAAGTGTTTCGAAAAAGATGCTCGCGACATCTGTGTCAAAAGTGGTATTGCAACAATTCCTCTTAATGAGCAAAGAACTGTTACTGCGGATTGGAATACCACCATTTGTTTGCCAAAAGTCATCACCGAGCTTCGAAAAATCAACCCCGAAAGAAGAATCATCCTCCACCAAGACAATGTAAGCTCGCACACAGCCCAAAGAAACAAGGCAGCATTTAACGGCAGAAAACGTGGAATTATTGGACCGTCCTCCATATAGTCCCGGTATAAGTCCTAACGATTTCTTTACTTTCCCAGCTGACGCATTCAAAAATGCCGTTTTGGATCTGCCAGTAAACGAGTGGAATAAGTACTTTTAAAATTGGTTCGAGCGCATGCAGATGTGTATTAATCTTCGTGGAGAATACTTCGAAAAACAATAAAGTCATTTAAAACGACATACCGTGTTGTTTTATTTTCATATGCAAAACTTAAAAGACATCCCTCGTAAGTTCTTTTTTGTACACCATCGAACCACGTCCATTAATGCATGCCCTGAAGAAGTTTGTTCAATATCTGCTTCCTTTTAGTGGAAAGGCACTGCGGAGAACCACCATTCACACTCCTCCAGCTTTGTTTTGTGGCTGCCTTGTAGCTGTTCAAGAACAGAAACTTGATAGAAGATGAAATGCTTATTTTTGCTTGATACCATCACGTCTATGAATTGGTGCTAAAAGGCATGTTTAAGAGTTTGAATCAAAGATCGACCAAGTGACCGCAAGCCCTAATTGACTGACTGTCTATACAGATTTGTAATGGAAAGTCATCATATGCACATAACGAACAACAACTCATTACAGTAGAGAATCCTTCCAATTTTCTCTAATAATTGCGTCAACAGGACCCGTACATGGCAAGATGCCAATACGATATCGAATCTGTTGTCGCAGAATCCAATGTGACCAGTTAATTTGAATGGCTTTTGGTGATAAGCAGTCTGACGATAAATGCTTACAGTTCGCATATGGAACCAATAATTGTGCTTAATCGGAGGCATGATTCCATCAGCCCCAGATCAGCGGATTTTGAATTAATTGCCACCGGAAATTGACATGCGGTGATGATGATTAAATAATTGATTAATGTGGATAATATTGACCGACCGAAATATTATGCCTTGAATTTGTGGCGTTCTTCATATTGTTTCCTTGTAATATTAGTACGAAGGCGGGTATACAAATAGTTCTGGGGGATTAAACGACTCACGATTCAGTTCTACAGCGTGTCCCAATAGTGCGCGGACATAGAAGTTCCACGACTCAGAATAAGTCGATTGGACATGATTTTCCTTTATGCAAAAGTGCTTCTTTTCTCCGCTAGAGGGCGTCAAAGTTTTCTTTTTAAAACACATTTTTTCAGTTATCTTTGAAACCGATAGTCCGATTTACTCGACGTTCTAAAATTTAACTTTAATGAAAAAGTCGGAAGGCTTCGAGATGGGTAAAAAACTTCCTCCACCCCTACATAATAATTATTATTGGTATCCTTTTACCTCATGTTTTGTTTCCTCTGATTGACCAAGTAAAAAGTTGTCAATAATCCCCATCCAAACGTCAATTTCAAATTCCTATTGAGGATGTATTTCTGAAACTGCATCAGGATTTTCCTCAGCGTAAACGTGACTCATTTCGAAGTGAAAAGAACGAATGAATTATTCATCTAAGATCGGTTTCTGTTTTTGGAAAATAATAATATTTTGACAGAGAATCAACACAGTTTTCGAAATCTAAAATCTACAGCAACAGCAATTTACAGCTTCTAATGAACTCTTGCTAAAATGACTGAGGCGGGCGAGTGGCCTGTTAGGATCTTTTGTGATCTCAGCAGGGCATTTCACCGCGTCAATCATAAAGTTGCAGAAAATATGAAAGTGTAATAATAATAATAATATTTATTCACTCAATGTACAAGATAACAAACAATATGAGTAAATAAGTATAAAATCAAAACAGGCCCAATAGAAGGCATCGCCTGTACATGGACCAATAATTTTAAGTTGTAACTGTAGAATGCAAATGACAAAAAAGGAGAAAATTAGCTACAGTAGACTATGTATTTACTTGATGTTCATATTTATGAGTTTATGAATTTCAGTCCTAGATATAGAATGTAGCCACTTTTTTAAATTTCTTTTGAAACAATTTCCGAAACATAAATCTTTTAAGTCTTTAGGTATAATTTCATAAAAGTTTGGCGCTAAATAGAGATATGACCGCTGCATTATAGATTTATGCGGCTGAGGAACTACTGTGCCACGAATTTTGCACCTTGTATAATGATTATGTTTAATTTTTTGGTCGGTGTTTACAAATTTATGGTAGTGAGTGATACTGTGTAAGAAATAATGCTGCCTTATATCATACATTTGTACATCTGCGTATAATTTGACAGTGGGATAAACTTTCGGTCCTTTAAATATCATTTTTAGAATACTTTTTTGAAAAACATCTAAATTATAGATATGTGAGGAATGTGCAGCTCCCCACGCTAATATACCATATGGGAGATGAGGCTCAATCAGTGCATGGTATAATGTTCGAAGATATTTTTCTGTCAATATATTCCCAAGGTATTTAATTTTGTAATGCAAATCTAACTTTCTTTAAAATATAATTGACATGGATGTCCCATCGTAAGTGAGGATCCAAAACCACTCCAAGGTATTTTATGTTGGGCATTCTATTAATTTGCATTTTTGATCATTAATGTTGAAGGAAAAATTTGTGTAATTTGGCAGATGTCTAGCATAAGGTCCAAATGGTAAAAAATGTGTTTTAGAATAGTTAATGCTTAATTTTCTACTGTTAAACCACCGAATAATTTTGACAAAATCATTTTCAATTACATTTTTCAGATCAGATCAGTCAGTGCCTTCATATAATATTGCAGTATCATCAGCAAACCTGGTTATTTTGCCAACACAATTAATTTAGTAAATGTCATTTAAATATATATTGAATAATAGCGGACCTAAGACAGTTCCTTGTGGGACACCACACTTAATATACATTTCTTTACTAAACGATCCTGATATCTGCACAGATTGTGGGCGATTTGACAAATAATTTTCGATCAGTGAGTTCGCGTTTCCTCTGAAACCAATTCTCTCCAATGCTTCTAATAATAATTTGTGATTAACTGTGTCGAAAGCTGTCTTTAAATCGACAAAAATGAAGAGTGAAGGGATTCTGTTATCAATATTTTGATGTATTTGATTTACAATTTTAGTTATTGCGTCCGATGTAGCCTTCTCTTCTGTAAATCCATATTGATTTTCACCTAAAATTTTGAATTTTGTGAGGTATCGAATCATTCTAGTAGATAAATCTTTTTCAAAGACCTTTGCTACACTGGGTATTATTGATATTGGTGTATAGTTGTTAATATCTGTTTTTGTTCCTGATTTATGTATCGGTATTATATTACCTTTTTTAAAAATTGAGGGATATATGCCAGATTGAAAGCATTATGCATATTGCGTCCGATGTAGCCTTCTCTTCTGTAAATCCATATTGATTTTCACCTAAAATTTTGAATTTTGTGAGGTATCGAATCATTCTAGTAGATAAATCTTTTTCAAAGACCTTTGCTACACTGGGTATTATTGATATTGGTATATAGTTGTTAATATCTGTTTTTGTTCCTGATTTATGTATCGGTATTATATTACCTTTTTTAAAAATTGAGGGATATATGCCAGATTGAAAGCATTTGTTGATTAGGTAAATGAGTGGCTCTGTTATTTTCTCGGCTATCGCTTTTAATACCATCGAACCCAAGACTTTCGATTTTTTAAGGACATAACAGTGGTGTATACTTCACATTGCTCGACTTTATCCAAAATAAATGAGTTCAAAGATCTTTTTGGAGGCTGAGTATTGGGTACATTTGCTTGTATATTACTTGCTAAATTTTCGCCTATGTCAGTAAAGAATTGTACAAATTCATCGCATATCTGTTGAGTATTTTTTAATACTGTTCCCGATGTTGTATTTAACTCAGTGACACACTCTTTAAATTTTGTTTTCCCAGTAATCTCATCAATAGTTGTCCAAAGCCGCTTAGGATCATTTAAGTTATTATTCAATTTGTTTAGGTAACGTTTTCGTTTGGTTTGCCTTACAAGCTCTATAAATTTATTTTTGTATTGGTTGTAGCAGTCGGTATTCTCTGTAGTTGGCGTTAGTTTAATTACATTCTATAGTCTTTCTTTTTCTATTGTCGATGTTATTAATCCTTTGGTAATCCAGGCATTTCTGCTTTTCTCTTTGTGACTAATTATTACTTTACTGGTACTAATATCTATTAGTTTTTTATTTTCTGTATGAACAGTCCCGTTGCTTTGTTTATATTATTTATAGAATATAATTGTTCCCAGGATTCTTGTTTGACATTTGATATTAGTTTTGAATTGTCGACAAAAAATTTGTCATTTTGCTGGTCGTTATTAACGGTAGGGATGTTAGAATGTTTTTCGTTTGAAGATATCAGTAAAATAGTGGAGAAGTGGTCAGTAATATCGTATGGCATACATGTTGCACCGTGTTATTGGATAAGGTCTTTTTTAGACGACAGGTCTCAATTTGTGAGTATAGTCGATAGCGCTTATTAAGCGCGACGTGGCTCACATCACCATAGGCGTCCCTCGGGGCTCTATTCTAGGACCTGCGCTGTTCAGTATATACTTAATTGACCATGAGTACTGTTCCTCTGAAGGTGGATTCAATTTATATGCAGATGATACTTCAGTGGTGATATCATCGAGTGAGTAAGAGATATATTGTAGAGTTTTACTGCAAAATATTTAGCAATCAGTTGTCCAATTTTTCCAAAATTTTAGATGTCCCTGCTCATGTTCAGAAGTCTTATAAGCTGGTTGAAGATTGGGGTTTGGAGTGCTTCTAAATGTTGCATTCTTGGTAGCAGTCAAAGACGTATTGCTAATAGGAAAGCATTAATATCACACATATTTTCCATACATCAATCACTGAAACAGAAATATGATAGATTTATTTCATACAATTTAAGCAGGTTCACGATACATCGTACTTAAGTGAATATACATGGCTCACTTCTTGATCTGATTGACTCCATATTTGTTTGTTTCCGACAAGCTTTTATTTGGATCGACACTAATTCTGCGTCACTGTTGCACGCCACAACACCAAAGCACAAAGGCGTTTTAATAGTTTAAACTTCGAATCCGTAACTCGTAATACTAATAATAATTTAGTGTGTAAATAATTCAACGAATGTTCACAAATACAAACTTTTACCTGAAAAAGACCAAAATAATTCTCGCAAACTCAAATTTCTAGGTTATGTATATCTCACATTACTCAAACGTGGACATCACTTATATGGTTATTAAAAGGTTAGATATAATGTCAGATGTCGGCAATGGCCCACTTGAAGTGATCTCTACATTATTTTACACGACACTTCGACACGTATCATCTAACTGTGAATTATACAAATATGTGTTAGGTGCTTTTTGAAAAATCCAAATCATCTCAAAATATATCCAACGTAATGAACTATTGCATATCATTATGTTAAACCCGATAGGAAAACTGCGAATCCAGCGTCACTCTACGTGGCTCCATTGTTGGATTTCCAATTTGCAAGATTGGCCATGCACAAATAATCGGTATCGTTAGCTGACTCTTTTATGCGGGTTAGGAATCCTCGGACTCGTCTTGAATTCAAATGGAGTGCCCTTTGTTATAGGATACTTATATAAGGATGAGATGCACTGCTTTACAACGAAAATCTCAACCATCATAAGTAATGCTGAAACGATTCAGTGACAATACAGTGTCTTCCAAAACACAGTGGCAACTATCTTTTAGCAAGATAGCACTGATATACGACGGTGGATCGAATATAAACGAGAATTTTACAAATACTTTTCTAAGCCAATCACGAGCACCCTCATACTGTAGGTCCTTGCAGTGTAGTGTATTAGGAGTGGGGATAGCGCGTGGAGAGTTGTTTCACTCAGTAAACGCGTCACACCCATGAGACAGCAATCGGTTCCACCGTCCGTTGCCCATCTAGTTATAATAAAACTCTTGACGAAGGAAGGCATTAAACCGTGCGAGATTTTGGCTCGATTGAAGACTAAGTATGGGGATGGTACCCTGAATAAAACTCACGTATACGATTGAGCCAAAAAGTTCAAGAGTGGACGAGAACGTGTAGAAAATGTTAGTCATAATCAACCTCAAGTGTCTCTGGTGACAACATTGGTTGGTGCTATTCGTCATCTTATTGAAAGTGACAGGCTGCTCACTGCTCATGAATTCGCTTCAGAAGTGGGCATTGGCTTTGGAAGTGCTCAAAAAATCATTCAAAAACATCTTGGCTTCAAAAAAACCTGTGCTGATGTGTGCCGACATTGTTGAACGAAGATCAAAAAATATCCGTCTGCAAATCAGTACGAGACATCAGAATCGATTTCGGCGGAATGGAAAGACCTGTTTGAATCATATTGTGACGTGTGATGAAACATGGGTGCATCATTACACTCCCGAGTCCAAGATGGCGAGTAAAGAATCGCGAAGGAGAGACGAAACCGGCCCCGTGAAACAAAAATCCGGTAAGGTTCTCCCGACCGTCTTTTTCGACTCCAACGGAGTGCTCATTGATTTTCTACACGACCGACGCACGGTTAATGCTTCCTTCTACTGCCAGCTGTTGGAGTCACCGAAAGCCGCATACAGACACAAAAGTTGCGGTGTTTCTATCAGAAATGTCCTCCTCCTTCATGACAGCCGCAAAAGCAAAGCAGAAACTGGAGGATATGCATTGGGAAACTCCTGAGCATCCCCTATACAGCCCAGACTTGCCAGCCTGTGACTATCATTTGTTTACGCCCATGAAAGATACACTTGGAGGATTGCGATTTGACAAATATCCAGATGTGGAGAACTTAGTGCCAAACTGGTTGCTCACTGAACCTCCAAGTTTCTAGAAGCAAGGAATTTGTAAGCTTCCAAATCGCTGTGGAAAATATGTAGAGCGTGAAGAAGATTACATAGAAAAATAATCAACAGCATTTTTGTATTGTTTTATGAATAAATAGGTATTAAAAAAGAATTCCGGTTTATATTTAATCTACCCTCACAGATAACTGAGGGCAGCACTTGAGTATTCTCCAAATAACGTTGTCGTGATGTAGCATTACTTTAATAATTCAGTTCGTACAATTATGAACCTCAATTTTCACTAAAAGTCAGTTTTTCAATCGCAATTTGATACTATTAATGCAGCAATGCTTTTTTTCTGAAGTATCGTGTTCTGCGTTTCTTGAAGCTCGATATTCGTGTCTCTTTCATAACAATTCATGATTGGCTACGAAGAGTGTTTGTAAAATCCCGGATTATATTTGATCCATACTCGTACTAATCGTCCAAACAAGCATCGACAAGGTTACGTCTATTTTTGTCTCATCAACAATTAGAACGGGCTCGATGTTTGTTGACAGTCATAATGAAGGTGCTCACGGCTGGAAAGCTGATGAAAAATACAATTTAAACTTCAGTCGTCAACATAAAGGGTCGCAATTAGGCCCACGATTTGAAGTTTACTGAACTGCCTGTTGAAAAATACAGGGTGTAAACGTTATGATAGTCATTACTTAAATGGATGATAGAGGGGGTTGAAAGAAGCAAAAAGTTTCATATAACAAGATATGTAATAGCCGTGCCGAATGGTGTCTGGTTATAGTAAATACTAGTGAAAATACAGGGTGTTTCAGTTTTTTGTTGCATAGCTTTAAGATTCGATAGAAACTTTAAAATTAATGCATAAACTCTATATAAACATGGGTCGAAAAATGCGTGGCTTCCGAAATACAGGGTGTTTAAATTTACTTTCTGAAATAGTTTTTTTTAAATATTGCGAACAATATTTGATGTATAACAGTGAAAATTGGTACACGAGGGTTTTTTGGTACGACAAAACGAACCATGGATATAGTTTTACTGTAACTGCTAGAAGGCGCTCTCTACTGTACCTGTAGTGTATTAAAATGACCGAAAATTTTTTTTTGGTTAAATTTTTTGCTTTTTGAATAAAAAAACTGATTCTTCGCACTTTTCAACATAAAAAAGCTCTCCTGTGAGTTTTCGTTATAGTTAGCCGTTTTTGAGATATTTCGATTTTTAAGGTTCGATGCATTTTTAATTATTTATGATAAAATAACGTTAAAAAGTCAGTATCTCGATAATTTTCAGAAGTAGGCTGTGCCTGCAAATATTTTTGAACCTGAAAGCAGAATAAGGTTAAACGTCAATTAGTTGACAGTTAGTTTTGTTGTCTGTTGAAACCTGAAACGTTTTTTTGAAATTGTGAATGCACGAAATTTAGTTTCTTTTGCCTGTTTTTTTTTTGTAAGTTTTATAAAAATGCCATTTTTATTCTCCAATCAAGAGTTAGTGGATATTCATTTTGTGTATGGCTTTGTAAATGGAAACGCAGCAGAAGCAGCCAGAGAATTCGCACGAAGATTTCCAAACAGACGACATCCAACTCGCTCAGTATTTGTAAGAGTGCATCGCCAAATAATTGAAAATGGTTTTGGAAATCTCCAAAGGGATCAAAACATAAATGTTCGTCAGCGCAGATTTACCCGTATGATTCTGCGTGAGTTTGATAGAGATCCGACCACAAGTGTTAGGAGAGTTTCTGGTGCCTTAGGAACTTCAGCAAGCCATGTTCACCGTGTTCTTAGAAATGACCATAGACGTCCTTACCAATTGAAACCTGTGCAAGGACTACAGCCAGGGGACGGAGAACGAAGAATCACATATTGTCAGTGGATTCTTGATAGAACTGATAATAATCGGGAGTTTTTAAGTAACGTTTTATGGACTGGTGACTCATGCTTCACTAGCCGTGGAGTGGTAAATTTTCATAATCAACATATTTGGTCGCATGAAAATCCGCATGCAGTTCGGGAAAGAAATTTTTAGAATGAATTTAGTGTGAACGTGTGGATTGGTATCTACCGTAATCGACTATTTGAACCCTACCTTGCCTGCAAGGTTAAATGCTGCGACCTTCTTGGAATTTTTAAAGGCTGAACATGCCAATATGTGGGATGATGTTATGTTAGATTTAAGAAGATTGTCCTGGTTCCAGCTTGATGGTTGTCCAGCTCATTATTCGTGAATGGTTAGAAACTGGCTGGACGAAAATTATCCAGAAAGATGGATTGGCCGTGTCGCCTGGCCTCCACGATCCCCTGACCTAAATCCATTAGATTTCTTTGTGTGGGGATTTCTAAAAGAAAAAGTGTACCAGACTCCCGTAACCACAAGAGATATGCTAATAGACAGAATCAGGAATGCATGTGATGAAATAAGGCCTTATTTGAATAATGCTATCCCACGTTCGATCATTCGTAGATGTGAATTGTGTATTGAACAATTGGGTTTACATTTCGAGCAACTACTTTAGATTTTGTATGTATGTCCTAACTATCCAATAGTATTTTAGTTCTAAATAATTAATTTAATTTGTTAAAAATAATATTGGAAAATTAAACAAATTAATATTCTGTTTTTTTGTGTTTATTTGGAGTTAGGAATTATTGCTGTGTTCAAAAACACAATCTAAACGATCATCTTAATTACTTGTAATGCCCAAATCGAAAATGTAAAAAAATATTATTTTCGCATAAATAATTAAAAATGCATCGAACCTTAAAAATCGAAATATCTCAAAAACGGCTAACTATAACGAAAACTCACAGGAGAGCTTTTTTATGTTGAAAAGTGCGAAGAATCAGTTTTTTTATTCAAAAACCAAAAAATTGCACTAAGAAAAAATTTTCGGTCATTTTAATACACTACAGGTACAGTAGAGAGCGCCCTCTAGCGGCTACAGTAAAACTATGCACATGGTTCGTTTTGTCGTACCAAGAAACCCTTGTATACCAATTTTCACTGTTATGCATCAAATATTGTTCGAAATATTTAAAAAAAAAACTATTTTAGAAAGTAAATCTAAACACTCTGTATTTCGGAAGCCACGAATTTTTCGACCCATGTTTATATAGACTTTATGCATTAATTTTAAAAGTTCTATCGAATCTTAAAGTTATGCAACAATAAACTGAAACACCCTGTATTCTGAAGATCATTTTACATTTACTAGCAGTAATTCTATAATCCGTAATATAGTATAAACGATTACGTAATAAACTACAACTCAGGTCGCAGATGTTGAATGGAAACGAGTAATTCGTAGTCCGAATCATATGTATTACATCCCACGTCAGCTTGAACAATTACTATCCGATTAGCAAAGTATCCTCTTGACTGCGGACCAAATTGCTTTAATGCACGTCTCACCATTGTGTCGGGCAACATCAAACGAAGTCCAACTTTCCCCATATGGAGGTGGGGATATAATAGGTAACATTGTTCTATGATATTAGTTTAACTGGGAATTCCTCTTTAACGTCGATATGCCGGCTGCAAAGCCTTCCAGCTCTGCTGCGTGAACATGCCGCTGACGTCAAACAGTTTCAAGTTTTAATGAAAACAAGTACATATATGAAATTGTTCCAGTGGACGGAAATGTTCATACTACAGAGAATTTGACCAACTGATATTCAGAGGAACTTCGGTAAAGTTCACTATAAATGGAACTAGAATAGAAACCCTGATAGATATGACATTCATAGTCACAAAGAGCACCAGATTCATCACATCACATTCGTAGAAGTTGTTAGTGGATATAGGTTATGTATGGACCCGTACAGTTACAAGTTTACAGTGCGTGGCAAAAGTACCGGAAAGGCTCGTTTTGGGGAATAGATTTTCGGGGGAACTGCTTCAATTCAAAGTCTTAGGGTTTTCATTCACCGTCGTTTAGTGACCTTGGATTTGATCTTGATCTTGACCTTGAAAGTTAATGAAGGTCGAATTTGAAATTTGTAATATATATACAGGGTGAATTTGAAGTTGAGTCATTAATTTTCAGATAATGATTGTAGAAGGAAGATAAACCAAAATATGTGTGTAAAAATAAAAAAAAATTAAAAAAAAATGTTACCTTGTTTTATAAAGTATCCTCCCGACAAGTATTTCAGTGCGGACCTGTATTTGATCGTGCGGTCTTGGAGCACCGGCATGCCCTCCCCTGTGAGGTCTTAAGTCACCTGATTCACGAGCCCTTTGTACTTCATTAACAAAGGCACGAGGGGTTGGTTGCGCTCGATTGGGAAACCGATCCGCATAAATCCGTGATGCCGCGTAAATAAGAATCATGTCCACAAGTTCAGCACTTTCGTAAACATGTGCCATTTTTGATTTCGTTTGAGCCACGCAACAGACACCACTATTCACTCACGCGTTACCGACTGACACTGACTGTATACAACTGAATAAAATAATTGTAAAAACATCGTTCCAAATTCTTTCGCTTTTTTGTTTCCGATGCGATGAACCGATAAGGCGGATTATATCCGTTGTTGCCAAACACGAGCACATAATATTATTATTGAGACAGGGCGGTACTCAAACTTCCAAAGGGCTATAACTTTGTTACTTTAATTTTAGCAGAAAAATGGTAAAGGAAAAAACATTTCTTTTGATCAGATCTACTCACTGTTAAAATAAATGACTCAACTTCGAAGTCACCGTGTATACTTTTGATTCCGACAGTGAAGCGAGCGAAAACTTTTCGTAATTTTGAGTAATCCTCCAAGGTCAAACTACGACCAACGCTGAATATCGATAACAATTCCGGAATGCATTTTAGGGGAAATGTTCGGAACAAAAGTTGTGGGATTTTTCTTTAGCTATCAGAAGGTGACATTGAACTTGTTTTTGATCCTGGCATTGAAGGGCAACTTCAGAATCTTAAACGTAAACCACTATTTTTGACCCTGATGTTGAAACTAGTGAAAAAAATTGCGTTCAGACATGGCCTTGCATCACGCTCATATTTGACCCTGAATGCCTTCACGGGCAACTAAGGCAAGGTCAAGAACCCCGGCCATATAGTTGTAACTTGACCCAAACTTAGGATCTTAACTTTGCTTTAGATGGCCGGGACTATCATCCTTGCCTTAGTTGCGCTTGGTGTCGTTCAAGGTCAAATATTTGGGGTATTCAAGGTCATATTAGGACGTAACATTTTTTTGCTCATTCCATCATCGGAGTCAAAATTAGGAGCTCACATTAAAAATTTTGGAATTGACCGTGGAACGACATCTCAAATCCAAGGTCACCTTCCGATAGTTAAGGGAAAAACCTATAACCTTTATTTGAAGCGTTTCTCTATAAAATGCATTTCGGAGTTATCTATATCCAGCAATTGTGATAGTTTGGCATTAAGGGATCACTTAAGGTCAAATATAATAGTCATTCAAGGTTATGTTTGAACGTAAAATTCTTCGCTCGTTCAATTCTCGGAATCAGAAATAGGGGATTGCACTCAAAATTTTGAAGTTGACTTTCAAATGAGCTTCAAGGTCAAAATCAAGGAAGAATGCAAGGTAAAAGACCAGTCTCACTTGAAGCATTTCCCCCTAAAAATGTATACCCAAGGACTTATCAAGCTGTTCTGGTACTTTATTATGTAATTCTGTATAATGCTGGTGTAAATTGTTGGCTAAAATTTAACGCCAGCTGCTTCACTTCATTCCCCAAACATGTATTCAAATTTAACGCTTTTCTCAATTTTAACTGACTATACTGAAAAAAAAGTACTGGCAAGTAATTTTGGAAATTGGCACATTTCTTGAATTATGGACAATTTTAATGTTTGTAAAAAATCTGGTTTCCACATGTTCTTCTTAGTTACTTGAAAGGTACCCAAGACTTTCCTCGAAGCCGTACCTTTAAGATTCTATTTTGAGCGAGAAAGAGAGAGTTATTTTAGAAAGTGTGATCGAGACATTTTCTTCCAAGCTGGAGCAGCTGGCGTTCAGCTTTAGACAATTTACAGGAGCATAGTTCAGGATTATTTAATAGAAATAAAATTGTGAAAAAATTTAAATTTGTAAATAGTAGTGGGAAGTAAAAGATCATCACAAAGTGTAGATTTTTCCGATCTTTTTAAAGTCAATAATTTGAAAAGTACACGACTTTGTGATAACTATTATGATTTTTCCGGCTTGGCGTCGACTTCTGTGACACCCTGTATAATGGGGAAGTAAGGAAAGGTCGAGAGTTATATTTTTGGAACCGAGCCAGCTCTGAATGTCTGATTTCCTAGAAGCTGAAGTTGGGATTTTTTCTATTTTGCGAGAATGATAGGTAGCATTATCCAAAACAACCACAGAGACGTGGTAAAATGCCTGAAAACCACTTCCCGAATGCTTTCCCATTCATCTCTTCATGGTAGTCAGTGTTTTTTTTTTGACTCAAAAGACCATAAGCCGTCATCCACGAAGCCATCTACACCCCCAATGTGGCAAATAATGAGCCTTTTCCCTTTGCCTAGAAAGATAAAATCCGCTAAGTACACATGCACGTCTTGTAGGTACGAAGATAGAAAGATATTGTGCGCAAAAATTGATACCGTGAACTACTTCGATCTATTTACCTGCTGGATTTTTCAATCCGGTCGACAGTCCATCTAGAAATGCCCTTCTGGATGAAGTCACAGTTTTGTCAACCCATACCTTCGGAGTAGTGTGCCCAGAGTTAATCCAGGTTTCGTCCAGGTAATAGATCTTCCTGTGCTGATCCCTCAATGATTTAATTTTGGTCAGGTACTCTCTCCTCCACAGAACAATTTCTTCTCTATCCATAAGTAAGCTGTTACGACCTCGTTTCTTCCATTCGAAATTAAGATGCTTCAAAAGTTGGTAACATAGCATCCTCGTTAACCTCCCGTAGTACTTTATCAACTGTCGGTATTTCGTTTCTGAAGAAGAACTCGTGCACCTTCCTCCGAATCGAATGCTTGTCAGCGTCATCCAACGATCTTATGATACGTTTGCGATTTTTACCCGTCATTGGCTTGGAAGAGGCATGCTTTTTCTTATATTCGTTCAAAACATTGTACACTGTCGCTTGGCATACCCCAATTTTATCTGCCACTTTCAGAGCTATTTTCGGCTTAGTGGATGTTTCGTCTTCCTTCCGCTCTATCTTGAACGTATTCAATATGACGTCTTTCATGTCTACGCTAAGATGTCTTTTTTTATCGCTTTCTGGGAGGGCTAAGGGAGTAGCCTACAGCCTCGTCAGCAGTATCTGCACTGGACATGTTCAGGATTGGTTCAAAACAAATAATAAGGAGGAAAAGCAATAACGAACAGAAACCTAACAAATTACTCAAATACACTTAACAACAGCAACAGCAACAACCAAGCAAGTGAATACGAAAACACGAGCACGCAGTGATACACGCGACGGTCGGTGGTCTGAATGCAACTCTGCCTGCCCTGCCCCTGCCCCGCGCATTATTCCGCCAGGCTACCGCTTGAAATTTAATGGCGAATTGACCAATAAGAGGCGTTGTCCCCACCTGTTACCGAGAGATCACGCGCTAACTGTTATTGTTTACATCTCATCTTGAATTTGGATTCAGTTTGTATCCATTATCCATACTAACCTTCTCTGAAAACCGGCGAGAAAGAAGCAAATAACCGTTCCGGCAAAAGCGGTAATGCCGACTGCCTGCGCCGGCAAGCCTGAGCCTGCCTCTACTGTGTTATTGCGAACTCAAGAGCATGATATTATTATAGAAGCTTATAGACGGCGATCTGCGGTGGTTGCCGGTAAGCAGGGAACCGTCTTCCACTGTGTTTTCGCCCTTACAGCACTCGGCTTCAGTCAGTCGCCTCCTTATAGCAGCATACCCATCGGCACGCTGTAAATGTGAATTCACTATAACCGCTGCTTCCAATTCCAGGCACTAGATGGCCCACTCTGTAGTTCACCCACGCTTGAAATATTTCCGTTCTCTACAGTTACATTTCTTCAAGCTGCTTAGCAACCTACGCGTCACCAAGAAGCATTTTTATCCGTGACGACGTCACAGTCCCCAATCGTCCATCCCACCTCATCCATTAGTAGCAGCCAACGCGTCAGCGTCGCCTGCGGAGTTGGAGATGACTGCGAGCTGGCGTCGGGCGTCGGGCGTCAGGCCAAAGAGGAGGTATCAAAGAGAGACAAAGCGGACACTGCTATGAGTATACGAGCTCCTTCCCACTTCAGTTGGCCCAGCTATTGAAATCTTAGTTTTTTTCTTATCTAGAAAACTCCAACTTTATCACTCCCTAATCAAATTTACAGCATAAAAATAACACATTTTGCAATTACAGCATATCAACCTATTTTTATTTCAATGCAAAATAAGTCTATAACGCATAGGTGGATGTGAAAAATAAAAGCCATGGCAATTGTTTTTATTAATCACAGCTGTCAGAATACGTTTAAAGTAGTTTTGGGTAGTTAAGGTTTTCAAAATGGGTATAGGAAAGGTTATTAGTGAGAAAATTCGGTTACTGATAATTAAAATTTTTAATTCTGGGAAATAAAACTCAGAAATTGCAACTTTGTTAGACTTATCGCGGTACAGTGTGAGAAATATTGTTAGAAGATATAACGTAACTGGTTCAGTTAATATTTGGCCACGATATGTGAAAAAAAGTAATATCACAAATGCCGAGCATTAAGAAGAATAATCGTGAAAAACAGGCGTACCAATTACTTACAATTAAGTGCTCTGTGGAGTGACGCTGTTGTAAGGAGAATTTCGAGGTCCACAACTCACAGAGAGGCCCACAAACTGGGATTTAGCGTTTGCAAAGTAAGTTTTCTTATAAAAAAAATGAAGTAAAAAGCCTAAAGATGCACAACTTGTTTATAGGCCAAAGAAAAGCCACTATTAACTCCACTGCAAAAGGAAAATCGGCTTAGATGGGCTAAAGAACATAGACAATGGACACCTCAACAATGGTGTGCAGTACAATGGAGTGATGAGGCCCGATTCGAAGTTTGTGTTGGTGACAGTCGCAGTAGAGTTATTCGCAAAAAAAATGAAGCATTCAATGTCAATGTCAACATGACTGTCTGAAGAGAAAAGTGAAATTTCCAGCATCCATCATGGTCTGGGGCAGTATCTCATCAAAGGGAGTAGGAAAACTTCATTTTATTGATGGAAATGTGGATACAAACAAGTATTTGGCAATTTTAGAAGAATTGCTTTTACCAGTGATGGAAGATTGTTTGACATCCGGCCAAGATTTTGTGTTTCAGCAAGATGGTGCAACGTGGCATACCTCAAAAAAGGCTATAAAATGGATGGAAGAAACTAATGTACCACTTTTGAAATGTGTTTCTAGCAGTCCAGATCTGTCACCTATTGAAACTTTGTGGCACGAGATGAAAAAGGTTCTACGACAACATTCTGCTCGTACAATCACCGAACTGAGACAAAAGCTTCAAGGAATATGGGATTGTTTTACACCAAATTTTTGCCAAAACTTGGTTAACACTTTGCCCCAAAGAATTTCAGCCGTAATAAAAAATAAAGGTGATGTTACCCAATGGTAATCTTTCAATTGTTGCTTTGTTAACTTCGCGCATTTATTCGCACATTGTTTATTTGTTCAGATGTTCTAGTTCTAGTTATAGGTCTAAGTGATTTCAAATATGTATTTTTCACGACTAGAGTGTATCTAAAATGTTTTTGAGAAAATAAATTGTTTTAGAAGTAAATAGTTTCGTTATGTTTAGTTTACAATGGCATATTTTGGTACAAATCTTGAAGTGGGCCAACTGAAGTGGGAACGGGATCGTACGGTGTGTCCCAGATTTGCATCTCTATACAGACATATCGGCTCCTGTTATACACCTATAACAAAGGTTAAGTGGGGATCGTTTTAAAATAAACTTAGTGCTTTCGATAGCCCGCTTCTGATATGCGATCGGTCAATTGGTTTTGAAAATATCAGCGAAAAACCGAAAATGGCGGAATTTGTTTTTTCCAGTAAATCCAAAACGGTTAATTTGACAGCTGTCAAAATGTGACATTATTCGGACATTTTTTTAAGAAAAATAAGATAGCATGTCTCAATCGTCTTTTGTTTTCCAGCAACCCGCCTCAACTTACATTGTTCTTATCGCCACCAAATTGTATTTTTTCACTTTTGAAAAAGTGTACAGATTTTCAGTCTAGTGATGTCTCACAAATGCGTAAAAGATTGGAGTGTCACCGAAATTTCGTCACACATAATGTTATGTATTAGTTTTTTATAACGAGCCCATAATTTATTTGACAGAAAATAACATTGATGAGTTAGGCATAAAAAACACGTAAACGCCTCGAATTTTCAACAGAATATTAACGTTAATATCGACTTACCAAAAAGTAAAATGTTTCGGGATAAAGTCACAACTATGAGTGTGTGAAAAAAATTACCCAGAAAAATCGTCGTAAATTTATTTTACACTTACATCAATTTTCAGATTTGCAGAATAACGTCCATTTGCATCAAGGCATTTTTGACAGTTGGTGACTGTTTTTCATACAACCTTAATGTTTATAACTGTGCTCAAAATTCTTTGTCTCAGGATTTCTATGGTCGCGGAATAATCAAATTCATAGACATCGTTCTTTGTGTGGTCACAGAGGTAGAAATCCAAGGGTGAAAGGTCAGGGGAGCTAGGAGGTCAAGATGTTGAAGTATTTATTTACATCTGTCCGTTTAAGTTGTAGTCAAACAAAAATGGTCCTATTAATCAATTTCCTGAAATGATTAATACCTATTTTATATTAAATTACCAATGACTCCTCACCAAACGTAAGTTCCAAATCTGGTCTGAAAACGTCTCTCTGTTACTTCGTGAGGGTTTTCCACAGTCCAAGGATTAGTGTTATTCTTATTAAAAAGTCCACAATTCGTAAACCTACTCTCATCGGACCTCAAGACATGATTTATAAAATCGGAATTTTCATTAGATTTCTTAGTATACCACTCATCGAAGCACATTCGCCTTGGAAAATCAGTTTGCTTGAGTCCTTGAACTATAGTAGGTTTGTATGGATGGTACTTAGTCTTATTTAACACTCTCTGCGATGATGATTTGACACACCAATTTCTCGTTCTATAGTTCTTACTGATGCACTAGGGATTTCGTTGACAGCTTGTAAAATGTTTCTGTCGCGATTTTCATTTTCAATATTGTATTCGCTTCCAGGTTATTTGAAGGCCCCATTCCATGGTTTAGTAAATGAACTATTTTTCTATATTGGGTTTTATGAGGATACAGTATGGGGTACATCTGCAAGTAACTTGCTGAGGTACTGTCGGTGTTTCTGAGTGGCTGCATGTACAGCGCTGGCATGTCAAACCTTTCTTGATTTGAGTGGGGAATACTGGCCATTTTCAACAGGCTTTGACAATTTTGTTTCTCAGATTAAATGATTATTAATACACAATTTTAATTGTTTGAATTATTTAACGTCAAAGCCTCCTTAGATGAAAAAACAAAATTCGACATTTTCGGTTTCTCGCCAATATTTCCACAACCAATTGACCGATCGTAAATCTGAAGCTGGCTATCGAATGGACTAAGTTTTATCTAAAACGTTCCCCATTTAACCTTTGCTGTAGGTAAAACAGGACCCATGTATAGAGAAGCGAATCTGGGACACACAGTATGCCACCTCCTTTTTTGGATGCATAAATAAGAGTCCTGAAGAGTAGAGATGGGAAGATCAACCCCTGGAGTGAGGGTAAAGCCAAAAATATCGTCAACGAAGTGAGTTGGTACTCTGCGCAACGAATGAATTTCCGGTAATAGGGCATCTGTCTCTGCGTACACTGCACAAAAAATGAATTTAAGGTTCTGCGCATGTGGCATCTCTATCTGTTTTGACATTTCGGACGAGTAGCAAGCAAAAAAATTTGATAATAAACCGGGCAGCATTAAATCTGCGAAGATTGGCAAAACGTGAGGACATGAACGTAGAGATTGCGGTAGGTTATGTTATATATTCTCCGCCTATCCTTGGCTTCATAGGAGTGCACGTATCCCCCACGTAGTTTAACATAACCTTGTATCTCTAGTTTTCGTGCTCCGATCAAAGCTGAAACGGTAACGGATGGAATTATAAGCTTGACAACTACAAGTGACAGTCGACTGGACTACCCGCAACTCTTTTTCGATACCACAGTGTTGCCAGGTTGTGATCGATGTAAGAGTCGATAATACCGCGTTTGGCGAACTACTTATAGATAGTAGCACAAAACACATAAACAGAAAGAACAAAATGAGCATTTGAATGAAAACACGTTGCCGTCACGTTGCATTGGATACACGTTACGTCAACTGTCATTACCTGTCACGCCAAGGTCATGTCACTTGTCATTTGACGTCGGCATATTGCATTGAATTATTTTTTCGTGGTTAGGTTACTGTTTTTGTTGTTTTTGGGTAGTATCATAAGCTTTACTGGTTTCCTATGATGGTATTTTGGAATTGTCTTTCAGATACCTAATTCTTCATTCCGTATATCGTAGATGCACTATTTCACATTTCCTACAAGAATAAATTGTTTTGAGTTGATACATCTTTACACACATTTTTACTGATCTTAAAAAGTTAATTTTACCTTAGGAAAAACAATTTCTTGAGGTGTAAAGGAAGAAAAATGTTTTTCCTCAACGTAAAATCAAATATCTATGATTAGGAAAAATATTCATAGAAAATAAACATTACATGTGACAGTGACATCAATGTTGACATGACAGCTAACGTGACGAATATCCAACGCAAAATGGCATGTGCCGTGTTTCCACTCAAATTGCTTTGCGTTATCATTAGAAACCTGATTCTCCACTCCGTTATACTGGAGATACACCGTCTCACATTATCTACTAGCATAAATCGTTTCAAGTTGATATATCTTGTTTTATTCACCACTATGGGAAGAATCTAGTTTTACACTTTGTGGAGACTTTGAATCTTTCTCCTTATCGTAAAAAGTTCATTTTACCTTAGGAAAAACATTTTATCGGCATAAAAAGGAAGGAAAAATGTTTTTTCTTTACGTAAAACTAAGCTTTCACGATAAGAAAATATATTTAAAGAAAACAAACATTACATATATGACATTGACACTAATGACAGTTGATTTGACATTGACATTTGACATGACAGCTGACGTAACGTATATCCTTATTGTAAACAGTTAATTTTACCTTAGGAGAAAGATTTCCTTGACATAAGAAGGAAGGAAAAATGTGTCTCTTACGTAATATTAAATTTTAACGATTAGGAAAAATATTCAAAGAAAACAAACGTTACATATGACCGAGATACTAACGACAGTTCACTTGACATTGACAGTTGACATGACGGCTGAATTCACGTCTATCCAATGCAATATGACGCCAAACAAATTATTCTGTCCATTTAAATTGGCCAGGTCATGCTACTTTATCTATTTTATTCGCGTTATGTCTTTTTCCGACTATACACCCTCTTTGGTGGAGCGTTGAACGTCGGACGATTACCCGTCGATTCTCAGCGGGAGGTGACGCCGTGCAGCGTGAGCGTCTCCACGGTCGGTCAGGCACGGCGCGAAGGCAGCCTGCCCTAAGGACGGCCAAGAGCGAGTCATGGAATCGATTTACGTGTTGAATGCCAACGCCTGCCCAACGGACATGTTAAGGCGCAAAGGGACTGCCGGATCGCAAGCTGAAATGGAAACAAGGAAAACTTTGAGGCGCTGCGGTTTGTTGTAGGCTTAACCAGTCAGAATGTCTATCATGTCTCGTCCAAATAGTACGAGGGCTGATCCCTTTTCTCCGGTCCTAACCTCCTTGCAGATGCTTAAGTGATGAATGTTCCCCTTTTTATGGTGTCGGTCTTTTTCACAGAAGGTTCGGCACACTTTCTTAAGAATGTCCGCAAGTTCCTTCATCTGAGCTATGCAATCGGTTATCTTCCCTTTGCCTCCACAATGAAGTAATTAGTGATGATAGATCCCACAAAAGCACTAAGAATTCAGGGCGCAAACTCATTCCTGGGTGGAGGATGGACTCGAGGGAACAACACCGATGATTTAATGACTTTCAAGAACATCTACGGGGTTAATACCAACATTGATGGTGTTCAGTACCATCTGCAGTCTAATCGTCCCGCAATGCTTTTTTAGGTGAAGACCAAAATGTTAACTATCTAAATTACTAGGAACACTCCAATTTGATTGATTTCTACGGAATCAGGCTGGAAGAAAATTCTTATCTTCTGCGCCTCTATAGATATGCCCCAGATAATTAGCATTTCGTTTCTCTGGCAATCTCTATTATCATTCTGTCCACAAACATTCTTCTTATAACATTTCAGTTAGAAACACGCTGATCTTTTGAGCATACTAGTATTTCGCACCTACACATTGTAGTATAAAATGGCTAGAAGACTTCGAATTTTCAAGGAGATATCTAACCACAACCACGCGGCCGATTTTTTCCTTCTCCATCTTCGTTTCCTCAGGTTACACCCGTATCCGGATGTTTGGGCATGTGTATCTACTTTGGATGAAGCCAACCAGCAGAAATCCGTATCGCTCGGGTTACCTATCCTATTTTCTGCTAAAATCCACATTCATCCTTTTTGCCCATTATTTACATACTTTTTGTTATATACCTATATGATTATTTTGTCTTTGTAGATCCTTTGGGCTTGAAGTACCACAGCAAGTGGCTACGACCGGCCGCATGATTGTGCTTAGATGTCTCCTTGAAAATTCGAGGTCTTCTGGCCATTTTATACTACAATGTGTAGGTTGGCTCTTGTTGTGGACATCGTGTGTCGATCTTTCCCTATCCATCTTCGTTTTCTCAGGTTACACCCGTATCCGGATGTATGGGCATGTGTATCTACTTTGGTAGTTGCATATGTACATCCATTTCGGGCCTGATCAAGCCAACCAGCAGAAATACGTATCGCTCGGGTTGCTTGTTCTATTTCCTGCTCGAATCCACTTTCATCCTTTTGCGGATTTTGCCCATTATTTTCCTACTTATCTGTTCATCGCATCGGAAACAAAAAAGCGAAAGAATTTGGAACGATGTTTTTACAATTATTTTATTCAGTTGTATACAGTCAGTGTCAGCCGGTAACGCGTGAGTGAATAGTGGTGTCTGTTGCGTGGCTCAAACGAAATAAAAAATGGCACATGTTTATGCGGATCGGTTTCCCAATCGAGTGCAACCAACCCCTCGTGCCTTTGTTAATGTAGTACAACGGGCTCGTGAATCAGGTGACTTAAGACCTCACAGGGGACGGCATGCCGGTGCTCCAAGACCTCACGATCAAATACAGGTCCGCACTGAAATACTTGTCGGGAGGATACTTTGTAAAACAAGGTAAAATTTTTTTTTATTTTTTTTTATTTTTACACACATATTTTGGTGTGTAAAAATAAAAAAAAAATTAAAAAAAATTGTTTACCTTGTTTTATAAAGTATCCTCCCGACAAGTATTTCAGTGCGGACCTGTATTTGATCGTGAGGTACCCTGTGAGGCCTTAAGTCACCTGATTCACGAGCCCGTTGTACTACATTAACAAAGGCACGAGGGGTTGGTTGCACTCGATTGGGAAAGCGATCCGCATAAACATGTGCCATTCTTTATTTCGTTTGAGCCACGCAACAGACACTATTCACACGCGACTGACACTGACTGTATGTATAACTGAACTGAATAAAATAATTGTACAAACATCGTTCCAAATTCTTTCGCTTTTTTGTTTCCGATGCGATGAACCGGTAAGGCGGATTATATCCGTTGTTGCCAAACACGAGCACATGATATTATTGAGACAGGGCGGTACTCAAACTTCCAAAGGGCTATAACTTTGTTACTTTAATTTTACCAGAAAAATGGTAAAGGAAAAAACATTTCTTTTGGTCAGATCTACTCACTGTTAAAATAAATGACTCAACTTCGAAGTCATGTCACCTGTATATATATAGGTGAAAAATTAAAGCTTCCGCCTTTTGTTGGGTACTTCGACAAAATTTAAGCAAAGAGGACTCTTTATACTTTTTTTATTCTCTCTAGCTTTCAATGGACTTTGCCATCATCAGGAGCTGCAATTACATTGATAACAGTAGCAACAATAGTGTAAAATGAATTTAAATTGACTTAACTTACAGTGGTATGTGAGGATGTTGCTAATTGTTGTTAACGTTCAGGATGAGGGAAACACCCAGTAACATGGTGAAAGCTGGATAGATGGTACAATGGTCAAAATTATATAAAATACACACAAATGTGTGACAAGAACAAGTTAAAAACAGATTAAAAATTTTTAGAACATGAAAGCATTACATCGTGAAGCCACTTGATGATTGCACAAAACGGTGGTCATGGAATAATGAGTGAGATGAACCCTTTGACAGAAGGCCGAAGGTTGTCAATGTCTGTGTAGAAAGATGGAACGAATTGTGGGCGTGTGCCACGTTGCCGAAACACTTCAGATGTTGTGATTTTCAGAATGTTATGTAAGAAATTGTTAAACCGACCAGAGGCAGTTAAATTAAATATATTTTAATTAATGGGCAATTAAATTACAACTATTATTAAATCGTGAGGAGAAAATTATTAGAATTTGAGTGGAATGAAGTTTATTGGTGGAAACAATCAAGAAACAGATTCCATTTATGGTTGTGAAGAGTCAAAATTTGGGGAGATATATAAGTGCTCCAATTTTTCGCAGTTTAGCAAATATGAGTAAATGACACTTGGTTGCTTAACATCTGTCTTTTTGTTGATACAGTTGTTATTCATGAAAATGTGAAACATGATACTTGTGTAATTCATAGAGTGCCCTGTTGTGTTAACATGAGATGCTAGAGTGCATCTTTCAGGATGAAGCTTTTCCCTCCAAAATTTCCATTTCGTTCAAATTTGAATAATTGGTTTTTCTCATAATAAAATAATAATTATTTAATAATTGTCCATCTCATCAACAATATAGTTTGTTCAACTGCCTCTGGTCTGTTGACAAGTTCTTATTTAACATATCTTGATAAATAACACCATCTGAAGTGATTTGGAAACATAGCACACTTTACAAAAATTCTCGTTCCATCCATTGACACTGACACCACTAACCTTCTGTCACTTGTCAAATGTTTCATCATCAGCATCAGGTGGTTCACTTTTAACTTGTTCCTGACATACAGCTGTGTGTAGTAATTTTGACGTCTGCACCATGTATCCAGCATTCACCAGGTTACTGGGTGTTTCCCTCAACCTAAACGTTAATAACATTTAGCAACAATCTCACATACGACTGTAAGTTAATTTAAAATCATTTTGCTATTTCTTCTCAATGTTATTGCAGCTCCTGATGAAGATGGCAAAGTCCATCGAAAGCTAGAGATTAATAAAGTATAAAGAATCCTCTTTGCTTGAATTTTGGCGGAAGTTTTATTTTTCACCTAACTGGTCTGAACGACAATGACCACGTCTCAAGTTATATATATATATATATATGGGGTTCAATTACATTATATCTAATTTTTAGGGAGAGAAGAGATCGGACTTTGTAAGTAAATATTTCATTCAGAGGAATGCACTTCTTGAGTTTCCCATTCGAAAAAGAATGTTTTGGAATCTAAACCTCGCATTGTCCAGCATCTCAGATACCTGAACTTTTCTATCCGTTGTATTTATTTGTTGCAAATTTTAACAGTAGTATTCACATCTTTGAAGACAATCATTGTTTTCGTTTTCGCTGTATTCTTCTTCGAAACAAAAGCATCCACATCCCATGTTACTTATCACAAATATAAATATAACTGACAATAAAATAAGTGAAGTGGTAGGCTAAACTAACAACCTATGAAGTTTATGTTGAACTGTTTCAAGGTTATACGGTGTATTATCTTTGGAATGTCGACAGTTTTAATGGAAATGGACCTGCAAAAACGGTATGGCACACTGTCAAATCTATGAAAATGTTGTGAGGGTGTGCAGTTTCTTATGGCACAGTCAAACGTTGTGTAGGGCATGTTGTGAAAACTTTTTCTGAATTTTCGTTATCAAATTACATTATTGAGCTTTTACATAGCTGGAAGGCGATACACAGCTTTGAAAGGTGAGACTATCGAAGATTCATGTCTCAAAGAACGCCTTCCTTCCACTACTGGCGCTCAAAACTGTATAACGTTCTCTGATATGAGCTATGGAAGTCTAACTAAGCATGCGGTTTCAGGGAGGTTGTTTACGGCTCTTTGAAGGAGGTCTCTTGAAACTCCATTATTGGTTGGTCCAATTTAAACTAGCCTCATCGGATTGAACCGTGCTTTGTGCTTCTTTTGAGAGTATATGAAAGAAAACGTAAGCCAAGAAGTTGCTTGAATAACAATATTCGTAGTACAGTCGCAATCGCAATGCCCGAAATCATAGGGACAATTACGGAAGAAGCTTCGGAAAAAGACGGGCACGAGAAGCGGAAGGTGGCTGACATTTAAGGGACGGTACCATTCATATTTAACTATCCACTAGTATAGAATATCCTTCAAAAAGTTTAGTTCCAAAAAAACTTAAAAAATCAACTCATAAAGTTCATTTTGCATCACTAAGTATCAAATAGCTAGGTAGTGTCACCCTAGGCACAACGGAGTTCCCTGTACATGTATAATAAAAATTGCTTTGGATGGAGGTGCATATGGAAGTAGAGACTCCATTCTTAATCCAAATCCAACAACCCATACATTTTAATTTCCTGTGAACGTAAAAACCACAGGACGAGCTTCAAGAGTTTTGTGAGATGCTTAGATAAAACCTCTATTCCATATACAACGATTTAGCTTTAATCCTCCACAATTTCACCATACCTGCATATTACATTCATTACACATATACAGATCGCTGTAGTGAAAATGAGTCCAGAAAGTGTTGTTTATACAGTTTAATCATACGTGCTCATATTCATTTGTACTTTAATGGAGTTTAAACATGACCCAGTAACAGAGTGAAAGTGATACACAGTTTAATTGAGTTTGTCTGTTACGCTGTTCCAGGAAAGTTTTGAAGGCTGGTGTCATTAATGAATGAAACACTGCCATTGCTTCACCATTTTGCTCAGACACATTTGCTTTAAAATGACTGTTATTAGCTGACATTTGTGATGACTACTTGATAGCTATACTATGTTACAAGAGCGATTAGTGGGCTTAGTTCTCTTGTATATGCATAGGGATATTAAGATAGACGTGAATACTCATATATCGGTTCGCCAGCAAAAAGAATAGGCGCTTTGATTTTGTAATATGTTAACACCTGAACTTTGCCTAAGGTTGTCTCTCAAATCCATCTCCCTTCTGTTGGCCAATAAATAAAAAAGCAGATACAGTCAAGGGTTTACTTACGTTTAAACCACCACGGTGATCTTTTCCAAAGTATCCAATCAAGATATGTGGTTTTATTTATTGGCCAGCAAATTGATATAAAGGTTTGTTCAAATTCTGTTCAAGTCACTTTCTAAGCTAATGTATTGATTGTTTTATTTTGAGACTGTGAACTGATGTAGTTCCATAGTTTATTTACGCAGACTAAACATCTACATACCCAATTAGCATTGACGATATGGTATTCTGAATTCGCTGTCAATTTATGCATCAAGACACCAAACCGGAGAGCCGGCCAGACTAAGAAGTTTTCTTATCCAATGGAATACCGGAGATCGTTATACCCCCAACATGTGCCTTGTTAATACCTAACTTCTCCCCTCGGGACGCAAATACCGTTGAATATTACATCATACTCTCCGAACCGCAGCACAGACGCCTTAGATAACTTTTCGAATATCGTGGACTAATAATACAGAGTTCTAGGTACGTCAATGACGTTTCTCGAGGGCAACATTTTCTCGTGACCCCTCTAAAGTTTCATCATAAATAAAAAATGGCATCGTGTGGATGGACCCTGCACTTCCCACTCAATGCTGTCATCAGTTGTTGAAAAGTTGAATCGTCTGAGAAAAAAGTTAGTCACGATCGCATAGACATTGTCTCCCTACCCTACCGGTAGCCCATCTGGCAACGTCGGCTTTTGACAACACGTCACACGCGGTAGCACGATAGTAAGGACAGATCACTTACCAAGGTCGGTACGCTTGCCGGTGATCCCAGACAATATCATATAATTCTGTTTTAAGGAAAAATTGACGGGGAAATCTGGGATGTGTGAATTACGTCTAATACGTAGTAACATACAGGGTGGCGCATCGAAAACAAAACAGACGCATTTATTGGCAGCTGAGTTTTTTTTGGAAAAACGCTCAGACCCGTCGATTTTGTTTTCGAGGGGGACACAAGTTTGGCAAAAAATCACGCTAACACGTTCATAAAGGGAATTGAAACACCCTTAAAATAAGATATCACTCGACTCCCCTTTCCATTTAAGACTTTGGGGGTGGTGTCACCCCCGCTTCGGGGGCTGCACGTGCTAACGTGATTTTTTGCCAGACTTGTGTCCCCGTCGAAAACAAAATCGACGAGTCGTTTCGTTTTCGGTGCGCCACCCTGTATAATGTTGCCGGGTCACCCGCGAATCTAATGATACTTCCGGCGGTTTCCACCTCGAACATATTATTAATATATAGCAAGAACAATAGCGGTCTCAGCACCGAGCCGTGCGGCACGCCATAGCTTGTTCCCACATATCTACTTTTAGTGCCTCCTATTGCGACACACTGCTTTCGGCCAGACAAATAACTAGAAATCATCTTGTAGGACATACCTCTGAAAAGAAGACGTTCTAACGTGCTTCGTTGTCGACCATCTTATCAGCATGATGCCCAGGGGTGTCAATGAGTGTATAAGAAATCGTGTATCCTCAACACATTATTGAACCAGCTTCTGCAGTCAGTTGACGAATCAAGCGGAATCATTTTACGAGTAAGGGACGCTGGACATATATGCCAAAAGTCGGATAAACATACGTAGGAGTTTACCTTTTCTTTGTCACTCAGTATATATTTCATTTCCAAAAACTGCAAAGTTTTTTATTCCTTGACACAGAAGTAACTTTGTCAAAGTTATAGACGAGTCAAGGATTAGAAGATAGACCCAAAGATAGACAGACCGATGGAAATGAGTGACACGTACGGAGGAAGTAGAAGTAACTAGTTTTAATTTCAAGCAGCACAAGGTGATGGTTTTCTATGTCAAAAATATATATCTAAGCAAAATATGAGAAAACTGGAGTAATTACAAATCGTAGGACAGCAGGAGAAAGAAGCAAAACAAGAAGAAGAGGGGGACGTTTAATTACACGACTGCTCTTTGAAATAACGCTGAAATATTGTCCTTATCTACCGACGCAAAATTACTTCTCTCTATTGTACAAGGAATTAAAATTAATATAGACTACTTCCTTAGATAAATCTGCTTCGTTTAAACTTCGTCTTTTCAGTGATTCAAAAGCGGTTGGTTAGCTTCTAGATGAGATAAGACCATAAGTAAAACAAGCTTTCGCTGTAAAGTTGCCATTTTACCTAGTAAGAGCCGTTTTACACACAAGAGAATTACTCCGAAAATTATGGACATAATTATGCCGAAAATTTTTGCTGTCGTATTACACGTAAAAGAAATCTTTAGAAAGTTTTCATGGTAAAAATATAAAACCCGTTCTATAGAATATGCGCAAGAATCAGCACAGATGGTTATTTCCGTGCATGTCATTATCAAATGTCAACGTCAACAACATAACCTCACTTAACATTTATGGGTGTGGTCCTGTTCGAGTCGTACGAAGAAGCGTTTATTGTTATTGTTTATTCATAATGTCGTGGAATCGGGAAGAAGTTACACTGTTGTTGGAGGAGTACCAAAAATGGCCAAACCTTTACAAGGTGAAGTCACCCAATTACAAAACCAGAAATTTGCGCCATCAGGCGCTGGACGCGATAGTCCAAGCATTGAGAAGTTTTATAATATTAACCAAGATCTCGATTTCAAAAATAAATTTTAATCAACGACTTCTGTTATCTTTCCGATTATATTTGACGTCATACCCGTTAAGGTTATGTCCTTTCGAAAATATAACTCTAATGCGCAGGCGTATCATATGAATTACTACGAAACTTTGTTTGCTTGTGTCATACAGGTTGTAGAGAAAATCTTCAATATTTTTACCATGCAAATTTTCGGCATCATTATGACCATAATTTTCGGAGTAATTCTCTTGTGTGTAAAACGGCTCTAAATCTTCACGGTGAGTGGACGGTGGAACGTGACTAGGAAACACCCTTTAGGTCAGCTGTTAAATTATTGATTTTTGTTTCATAGCTGACCTAGAGGATATTTGTTATGCTTTTGTGCCTTATTCGATAGTTAACATTGCACTATCACTCGTATATTTTTATTCATTTAAATTTGAATTTATTTTTATATAATGTTCCATTTTCTTTTTTCGAAATCATAGAACACCTTCTGAATATGTTATTAAATGACGTCGTCTAACTTTTTCATATGACCTTTTAGAAGAAAAAGTTTTATATAAAAGCTATATGGGGATTGTGATGTAACATTTTTTTGTATTCCGCATGTCTCAGAAAAGCGCCGTTGAATAGTATTCTTTTCAGTGAAAATGAGGATTCCAAATACATACGATTAGTCAAACTTATTTTCATTGCATTAGTCAAAAACCTGAAGTGTTTGTGTCATTTAATCATGTGTATTCCGGCCCCACACCAGAGGCCTGATCTAATTGAAGTTCGACCCTTGAAATAAATTTCGATGGCGCCTTGCCATCTTACTTTGATCTTCACCATAGATCGCTATAATCAGCTGTCAAAATTATCATAGTGGTTCATGTGTATGACAGGAACGCGACATCGAAATCAATTTCAAAGGTGAAAATTCTAGAACATGGTACGGAGCTATAGGCTGGTGGAACGAGTTACTAGAGAATCGTTAACGAAAGTACTGGCATCTTGTCTCAAAAGCATTTGACAAGGTGTGGCACGCGGGCCTCCTGTATAAACTAATCCAAAAGGGCTTCCTTTTTTGACGTCTAAAACTACTGAAATCCATCCTTGAAGGTAGGAAATTTTGGATCAAAATTGACAACACGGCTGATTACAGCCGGCGTCCCTCAGGGTTCGGTCCACTGTGATCAAAATCAAATCTTGCAATTCTATATAAAACCAAAATTAAGATTTTTGCCACAACACAAATTCCTAAATTATTATTTGGATTAATTTAAATTAACCGAATACCAGTTACCAATAGCAATGCATCCCTTTAACCGGCACACTTCACCCTCTTTGCTCTCCCCCCTTTCGAAGGTCCCACGGACCGCTCTGACGTACAACGACGAATAGAGAACAAATAGTACTGCAACTATTAAACGTCAAACCAGCGCTAAATACCTCGGAATTTATATTGATGAAAATCTAAGACGGGATGTACAAATTGAGTTTGAAACCAAGAAAATAAGATCCCAACTAGCAAAGTAGTGGTATAAGCTTTTGGTAAAAGAACCGTTCAGCCATACAAGCTCTCTATTGTTGTTGCCTGAACACCAAAATGCTGGCTTAATGTTGTGTGGAATGCAAATTTGCTTTCTGCAACATATTTGCTCTAAAATGAGGTGTTTAAAATATTCTTGTAGCATAGTTATACAACAACTTATAGGGTAAATTTTTAACTGTTGCATAAACGTTTATACAACTATTTTATACGGCATATTTGCAAGTTAGTCAAAATGGTTGTGTTGTGGCACCCATGCTAACGTTTATAAAACAAACCCGAGCCATGTTGCTTTGCTGTGTAATTTACTACATTAGCCAACAAATTGCTCCCAACGGAAGCACTTATACAACTGTTAGATATGCTAAATATGTTGGTAAACAACTTCACCATAACCTAACTTTCTGCTGTCATATTTTTGTTAAAATGCCATAACCAATGTTTTAAGACAAACAACGCATGCATATCGGTTCAAAAGGTTTTATCAACTGTTCAAACAGAAGATATAGATCTGGTACAAGTTCTGGGTAAATCATTCGACTCTGTCGGTATTTCATTTCAGACATTTGTCAAATTCTTGTATAACACCTGCAGGCAAGACCAAAACATTCTAATAACCTAAAGACAACATGGACGATGCCATGATTGTACACAACCACCCGCCATATTGGGCAAACATTTATTCCTCGATTTGATATTAAATAATTATGTTTCAGTTCGAAATTACAGATATAAAGTGATAATTGTGTCTAAATATAGTATTGTGGAAGATTTAACGCAGATAAGTTCAGTTTTCCATCTTAAAAATCCAGACATACTTTTGATCATTGTCAAAATATGAATCAAATACGAAGCCCGTAGAAATTGGGTAACTAATTTGCACGATAATCACAATAAAACTTGCTGCGCAAGTAATTCAATAGCCCTATATCACAGTGTAGAAGTTTAGTCATATACCTGTGTATGAAATTCACAATATGTGATATGTAAGTAAACAAGATGACTGTAATGTGTTCTTCACTTCGTCTATACAATACATAAGAAATAGTTTGGTTGCAATAAAGTAGAATCACGTAACAGAATAGTTGTATAGTTGACAAAAACTGAATCTTGCACTGACACAAATGTCCTATAGCGGCTGCAAGAGGCTTACACTTTTGTTTTATAACTGTTACCTGCAGCTCTTATTTAACCTCTTAAATGACTGAAGTGTCCTATTAGGTGTGCCCATTCCGCTTGTATAGCTGTTCTAAGAGGGTTTTGCCAATGTTCTTACAGTATACAATGCTGTTTAAGGAATACTGTATAATCATTCTTGCAACTCTAATAGGAGTGATAATTGTTAGTTGGGATGGCTTACGCCAAAGTTCAAGTACCTTACAAACGTGCTTAGTTTTGACTGTATGAGAGTCTTATACTAAGCGCTTGTGCAGTCACATCTTTGCTAGGGAGTAATCGGTTGGGGAGGAGCGGCATTCTCATATTTAACCCGGGATTGGTCGCTAGACGCTTTTTCTTGCACAAAGTTAAGTCTGTTTAAATAGTCTTCCGCGGATCCTTTTATTAATAAAATATTTGATTTGATATGCTTTATTACAGAATACAAAGTCCGATAAGTGCACGAATTTCATCTAAAGATCTGTCCATGCAGTTCGAGCGTATTTTTTTCACACATTCTACGAAAATATTTTATTAGTGTAATTAACAATATCAGGGAAGTACAACATCCAGCGTTTGATTGGAGATTTAGCATTTCTGGCAATGCCTTTTATACCAGGTTGATGTAGTGATACATTTTGTTTCCTTTTTCTACCGGCTGACGGTGAGACATGCTTCAGCCATTTACTTACTCTAGCCTTACCCAGAAAGTGTGGCACTTTTCTCAAAATATCTTGCGTAACGGCACTATTAGAGTCAGACTGCTCTGTAGAGTCAGATTTTTCAGTAACTGTCTTATGCGAACTATTTTTACTGGGCGCATCCCTATCAATGTCATCAACATCACATTGGTGGCAGATCTATAAAAAAGATAATCTAAAGGTTTTCGTTCATGTTTAGAGGACAACCAAAGGGGTTCACCTTTATTTTGCTCTTGTTCTAACTGCAAAAAGGCCAAATTAACAATTTTTTTACCGCGGCTCATGTCAAACCCAATTTCTCGCGCGATGAGAGAAAGTCTCACGTAGCGTACACGTACTCAATCAAAGGGCGTTGAAACGGACTGGTGTAGGTCTATTAATATATATTCCCGCTAGATGATCACCCAAGGTCACGTTTTGGATATGATGAAGTGACAGCGGCGTGGATTTTTCTGAGGTGAATTTATCTATATATTTATGAAAATGTGAGAAAAAATCTCACATAACGACCACTGTTCAAAATTATAAACTAAAGATTATTTTCAGCAAAAAAAAAACTCATCCGTCTGAATGGTGGACATAAAACAGATTTTTGTTTATAATTCCATTGTGTATTACATTAAAAATAAAACGTATCATCAAAAAATGATCCATAAATATGATACCCGCGAGAAAGCCACTCTGCACCGAATAGTACCCAAGCCAGAGAAAACACTATTACAACGCTCTTGGGTTTAACTATGCCCCAAGCTGTACACTGAAATGCCTATCGCTTACAAAACTATTCAAAATATTGGACTATTTGAAAAAAATTTATGTGGATAAAAACCATCCCTAAAAGAAGTCCATCAGTATATACAGGTACGAGCCCCTTCTCACTTCAGTCGGCCCAACTATTGAAATCTTAGTTTCCTTCTTATCAAACACAAATAATAAAAATGTAGCAGGGTGTTATAGGTTTAAGATAACAATGAATATTTTGATAATATATAGTAGAAAACACCAACTTTATCACTCCCTAATCAAATTTGCAGCATAAAAATAACACATGTTGCAATTACAGCATATCAACCTATTTTCATTTCATTGCAAAATAAGTCTATAACGCATAGGTGGCTGTGAAAAATAAAAGCCATGACAATTGTTTTTATTAATGACAGCTGTCAGAATACGTTGAAAATAGTTTTGGGTAGTTAAGGTTTTCAAAATGGGTAGAGGAAAGGTTATTAGTGAAAAAATTCGGTTACTGATAATTAAATCTTTTAATTCTGGGAAATCAAACTCAGAAATTGCAACTCTGTTAGGCTTATCGCGGTACAGTGTGAGAAATATTGCCTCAAAAAAGGCTATAACATGGATGGAAGAAAATAATGTACCACTTTTGAAATGGGTTTCTAGCAGTCCAGATCTGTCACCTATTGAAACTTTGTGGCACGAGATGAAAAAGGTTCTACGACAACATCCTGCTCGTACAATCACCGAACTCAGACAAAAGCTTCAAGAAATATGGGATTGTTTTACACAAAATTTTTCCAAAACTTGGTTAATACTATGCCCCAAATAATTTCAGCCGTATTAAAAAATAAAGGTGATGTTACCCAATGGTAATCTTTCAATTGCTGCTTTGTTAACTTCGCGCATTTATTCGCACATTGTTTATTTGTTCAGATGTTCTATTAGTTATAGGTGTAAGTGATTTCAAATATGTATTTTTTACGACTAGAGTGTATCTAAAATGTTTTTGAGAAACTAAATTGTTTTAGAAGTAAATAGTTTCGTCATGTTTCGTTTATAAAGGCATATTTTGGTACAAATCTTGAAGTGGGCCAACTGAAGTGGGAAGGGGCTCGTAGATGGCAAACCGTTGTACATGCCTCTATGTAAAGGCCAGGTGTAGTCACCAGCTTGTATGAATGTGATAATTATCGTATATTTTTAGTGCTCTTTCTATATTAATTTTGTTTTTACTATATTTTGTTATATTTATGATATACATAACTTTATTATTGGCAGGTTTTGATACTTTTTTAATGTGTGCATCTCAATGATTTGTGAATGTGCTGTTTCTTGTGACTGAATATTTTTAGCCTTATCCTTTATTTATTCTCACTTTTTTATACTTTACGGATCGCTATAGCTTCAATACATTTTTTTCAACTTTCATTTTAAACCAACAAATAACCAGTGCCATTTCACGTCTCATACGTCGTCTCGCCAATGACCATGATGGCAAATATGACAAATTATTAGAATACAAGGTTTCTGTTTCGTGGCAGTGCTTTAATTTGTCATTGTTGCTCCTGCAATGGCAACAATTATAGAAATCTGTATTTTTTGCAAAAATAAATTATTATTATTATTATTTGCCTTCAATAACGATTATGTCGCTCTGTACTCTGTCTTTGACGTCCAGTACCTTTAACTCGTCAATTTCGGCATTCTTGGCACCACGCTCCACAAAATCTCATTACCGTAGCTTAGTTTTTTCTGAAAGAAAATCCGGTTTTACGCAACCAGACTATCCGACCCCGTCAAACTCGGAAAGTTGAGTGAAATTAGCGTGTCTGAGGACTCTAGGCATGATAATGCAGTGAAACACCAATGAAACAAATGGAAGCAACACAGAAAAAGCACTGAATATTAAGTACACATGTTCATATTGTTCGGATCCTAATAGTACAGAAAAGCCTTCACAAAAAAGTACGGCTCGGAAGGCCTCCAACATTTTGTCAGCGTAAACTTCCATGATAGCAAATATGTTTACAACTTTTCATCAAAATTCAATAAATAATTCTAGGTGTTGCATTTTATATATCACACAGTACATATTATACAGGGTGTTTCAGTTTATTGTTGCATGACTTTAAGATTCGATAGAACCTTTAAAATTAATACATAAAGTCTATATAAACATGAGTCGAAAAATGCGTGGCTTCCGAAATACAGGGTGTTTAAATTTACTTTTTAAAATAGTTTTTTTTTAAAATATTTCGAACAATATTTGATGTATAACAGTGAAAATTGGTATACAAGGGTTTTTTGGTACGACAAAACGAACCATCGGCATAGTTTTATTGTAGCCGCTAGAGGGCACTCTCTACTGTACCTGTAGTGTATTAAAATGACAGAATTTTTTTTCTTAGTGCAATTTTTTGCTTTTTGAATAAAAAAAGCTACTTCTTCGCACTTTTCTGCATGAAAAAGCTCTCCTGCGAGTTTTCGTTATAGTTAGCCGTTTTTGAGATATTTCGATTTTTAATTATTTATGGGAAAATAATATTTTTTTTTTACATTTTCGATTTGGGCATTACAAGTAATTGAGATGATCGATTAGATTGTGTTTTTAAACATAGCAATAATTCCTAACTCCACATAAACACAAAAAAACAGAATATTTATTTGTTTAATCTTCCAATATTATTTTTAACAAATTAAATTAATTAGTTACAACTAAAATGCTATTGAATAGTTAGGACACACATACAAAATCTAAAGTAGTTGCTCGAAATGTAAACCCAATTGTTCAATACACAATTCACATCTACGAATAATGGAACGTGGTATAGCATTATTCCAATAAGGCCTTATTTCATCACATGCATTCCTGATTTTGTCTATTAGCATATTTCTTGTGGTTATGGGAGTCTGGTACACTTTTTCTGTTAGAAATCCCCACACAAAGAAATCTAATGGATTTAGGTCAGGGGATCGTGGAGGCCAGGCGACTGGTCCTCCACTGCCGATCCATCTTTCTGGATAATTTTCGTCAAGCCAGTTTCTAACTATTCTCGAATAATGAGCTGGACAACCATCAAGCTGGAACCAGTCCAATCTTCTTAAATCTAACATAACATCATCCCACATATTTGCATGTTCAGCCTTTAAAAATTCCAAGAAGGTCGCAGCATTTAACCTTGCAGGCAAAAGGTAGGGTTCAAATAGTCGATTACGGTAGATACTAATCCACACGTTCACACTAAATTCATGCTGAAAATTTACCTTTCCCGAACTGGATGCGGATATTCATGCGACCAAATATGTTGATTATGAAAATTTACCACTCCGCGTCTAGTGAAGCATGATTCATCGGTCCATAAAACGTTACTTAAAAACTCCCTATTATTATCAGTTCTATCAAGAATCCACTGACAAAATGTGATTCTTCGTTCTCCGTCCCCTGGCTGTAGTCCTTGCATAGATTGCAAATGGTAAGGACGTCTATGGTCATTTCTAAGAACACGGTGAACATGACTTGCTGAAATTCCCAAGGCACCAGAAACACTCTTAACACTTGTGGTCGGATCTGTATCAAACTCACGCAGAATCATATGGGTAAATCTGCGCTGACGAACATTTATGTTTTAATCCCTTTGGAGATTTCCAAGACCATTTTCAATTATTTGGCGATGCACTCTAACAAATACTGAGCGAGTTGGATGTCGTCTGTTTGGAATTCTTCGTGCGTATTATCTGGCTGCTTCTGCTGCGTTTCCATTTACAAAGCCATACACAAAATAAATATCCGCTAACTCTTGATTGGAGAATAAAAATGGCATTTTCATAAAACTTACAAAAAAAAAACAGGTAAAAGAAGGTTTCAACAGACAACAAAAATAAATGTCAACTAATTGACGTTTAACCTTATTCTGCTTTCAATTTCAAAAATATTTGCAGGCACAGCCTACTTCTCAAAATTATCGAGATGCTGACTTTTTAACGTTATTTTATCATAAATAATTAAAAATGCATCGAACCTTAAAAATCGAAATATCTCAAAAACGGCTAACTATAACGAAAATTCACAAGAGAGCTTTTTTATGTTGAAAAGTGCGAAGAATCAGTTTTTTTTTATTTAAAAAAAAACTATTTTAGAAAATAAATTTAAACACCCTGTATTTCGGAAGCCACGCATTTTTCGACCCATGTTTATATATACTTTATGCATTCATTTTAAAAGTTCTATTGAATCCAGAGGTATGCAACAATAAACTGAAACACCCTATATATAAGCCAAAGGCATCATATCTAACATAATTTATATAAAATAAAAGTTTCAAATTGATTGATCGGAAAGAAAAGTAAGAAAATTTCTCCCATGAAGCCGAGGTTCTCGCCCCATCTATACATATACATTCTACGTCCTACGCAATTTAACATTTTTTGCCGCTCCGCAAAGTGGAATTTTTCCCTTTGCAATGCCCAACGTGTCGCGATTGACAGGTAGAATTAGAGGTTTCCCTCAGATCAATATCATATTGATGGTATTAGTCAGACGAAGTCTGGTGCGTTGACTGCTTTTTTATGGAGAGAGGGGAGGTTTTGCAATTATTTTCCAATTTCTCGTATAATCCCGTGGTTGGGTGGAACGCGGCAAGGCTAATGCCCAATTCGTTTTGCAAAAAAAGATAATGCAGTGATTGCTTTTGAATGGAATGTAATTTAGTAGTTTTGTTTTCATATCGTCAGAGAAACAGTACCTATTGTGTTTGTAAAGGCTTTTAGAACTGTTTGGGGAGGCAGAACGATTACTTTATTCAAATAATTGTAATACTGATGCGGTAAAGTCTGTTCACTTTGTCTCGTGAGAATTGTCGAGGAATATCGTAATCGCAAAAAAATTCTAAAATATGGCATGCCAAATGATTGATATTTGAAAACTTTACTACCCTGTATCTCAAAGCTTAGGACCTTTGGGACATACGTTCGTACGAAATTTTCTCCTTAAAGTGGACCCAAAATACAGAAACCTGAATATTGACATTATACAGTGCATTTCTTTAATATCTCCCTCGCTTTTGATTCTTTGAATGGATCAATTCAAAAAATTAAAACTTGAGGTAATGAAATTTATGCGTGGATACCATATTTTGGAGTAGAATTGACAGATGAAAATATCAAGATGGCCTCTAGGCGCAAGCATGGAAAAAAAATGTATTAAAACGGGGGTCTTGTGGCACATCATTTTGAAGCTCTTGACGAGTAATTTATAACCCTAGAATATAAAATCAGTACCTTTTTACCTACTACAAGATGGTGGTACATTTAATAATTACCTGAATACATTGACGTTTAACTTGATATTTCGAATAAATACGTTGACTTCAGTTTAGAAGGTACTGGAAATGGTTGCCTTGAACGTCTTGACACAATAACAGCATTTTCAAACATAGTAACATCGATATTTCTACAAATATTTGTTATTCTCAGCCGTATATGCAACATTGAAGCAGGTTCAGTTTCGTACACCTTTTGCTTCAAATAACCCCATCAAAAAAGTCTAAAGGTGTCAAATCTGGCGAGCGAGCTGGCCATTCCACAGGACCTTGACGGCCAATCCAACGACCGGGGAAATTGTTATCTAGATAATTCCTAACTTGTTTTTAGCAGTGTGGTGGAGCACCATTTTGCTGGAATACAATATCATAATCAAATGCATTATATACATATATATATATATATATATATATATATAATAGTATCTTCCAGCATATCCCGGTTAAAGTTTGTTCGATAAATGGAAGGCCCACAATATGATTTTCCATTATCCCAGCCCAAACGTTGAATTTTTGTGGATATTGAGTATGAGTTCACGGATGACGTCATGATTGGTGTCGCTCCAATAACGACAATTTTGTCTATGCACATTACCGTTCAGAAAAAATGTACATTCATCACTAAAACAAATATTTTGGATATAGGTAGGATGCTGTGCAATGGTTTCCGTCATAGTCTCGCAGAATTCTGTTCTTCGAACGGGGTCATCTTCAGTTAGCTGATTTGAATTTTGTATGGGTGATACTTACTCTTTTTCATAAGGCTCCATACACAATTATTTGAAGTTGCTTTTCTTCCGGGATGGTCGGATGAGCTGGGGGATTTTTGTTATTTACACTTCCAGTAGCTGCAAATTTAGATACAACTTCCCTTAAATATTTTCTACAGATAGGATGATTCGGGAAACGATCATTAAAAATCCTTTCGGTCTCGTTAAAGTTACGCGTCGCACCATAAATAAGAATCGCTCCGATTTTTTCTTCCAATGGACGAGAATTCACCATTTCAAAAATAGATCAAACAATATTTAGCACTAAACCGAAAACTAAATATGAATATTTTAACTGTACCATGATGTCTGTTTTCGTACTGATATTCTTGTCACTGTCAAGAAAAAATAACAAAACAAGCTTTTATCGCTGTTGCTGTGGGTAGTGCAGGGAATTACATTTGAAGGGGTTAGAATAAAAAGGGTATAAGTAACATAAACACTGTTTTGAGATAATCGAGCTTACAGTTATTTGATTTTAAATTAGCCAGGAAATGTTTAACTGACATCTTTGATTGCCTTTATTGGAAGGAAAAAATTAAGTTTCAGTTGAAACTTGACCTTTGAAAATAATTTTGTCTTTTTTGCAAAAAGAAGCACTTATATCCCTTTTTTCCCTAAACATTAGTTCAATTTGATTAAAATGAAAAACAACACATTTAAAATAACATTTTTATTCAGATTAAATACTGTTACAAAGATTAAACTAAACACTAGCGTCTGAATCAGAGTCAAGTGAAGCTATATCCATCTCACTTTCAGAATCCACGGTGTTATTAGAAGCAACAGCTGTAATCTGCTTTGATGTAGATGCAGCACCTCTGTCTTTTTTTGTTGCTATGTTTTAATTCCTTATAAAAGCCGCGGTGGTATGTATTCCATGAGGAACTGCAAATTATTTTTCTGTGCTGATGGTAAGAGAATCGTCATTTAATTCGGTGCAAAATACCTTTTCCAAGTTGCTGGCTGCTCTACCTTTACTCAAATAAGGGAAGGTACATGTAGTGAAAGAAAATCCACCACCACTACTATATCTGTTGGCAGTTTATTTCTCGATGTAGCTTTTCTTCATATTTATGGCATTTTCGGCATATTTCTGATGAAGAGCTAACTGAACCTCACTGTGCAAGAATCATCATTCGAACACTTTCTAGTACGAGTATTTTGATGGGAGTCACAGCTGGAACAGGTGTTTAAGTGTGGATGATGAAGTTGAATTCGCTATTGAAAATATATCTATAATAAGAGAGATTCTCGTCTTTGCAAATAGTTTTGTATAAATCTTAATACTAATATGAGGATAAGTATGTCGTCTGAGAATTTGGTTTTCTTGAATAATGGCTGTGTATCTAGGAAACCTTTTGATGTGACTTATTGCAAAAGTTCGTTGCTCCTTTCCCAACCACCTGTGAGTTTGTCCTTTGCCTCTTTGGTCTGGCTCAGCTATACCAAGGTGATTTGTTTTAGCACATACAGATGTAAGTCTTTTAGTTGAGATATTAAATGTTTTTAGAAAAAAATGTTTGCAAACGCTCTTTTCTAGTAAAAATATATTTGTGCTAAATTTTCTTTCAATTTTCTCCTATTTACGTTGTTTTTTTATACATGATGATAAAAAAACGGTTTGATGATCATATGACGGTAAATCAAGAACGGCTTTGAAAAGTTCTCGCCTTTTTTCTTCACAAACATTTATATTGCATTTGTATCGACATGTATGCTGATAGGGTGGCAGTGACTTATCTTTGTACACCTGCAGTTCTAGAGCGTTTTATTTGGTTGATCTTCCATTCAGAAGGACGTGGTAGCCTTTTCTTTGTTTTGTCTGGAGTGATATGAAGCGCCTCATCTATTGAAACTACTTCAGCAGTATCAGAGTCAAGAAGTGGATGATGGAACGTATTGTTCGTTTTCTTCCATGTAGTAAGGATCTGAAAGTAGAACAATAATTTGTAACTTGCTGGGACACTATTCAAAATAATTAAAAACGATATTGCTGGTAACTAATTAACAATATTATGCAGATTTAATATAACAAGCAATAAACAACCACCCTCTTGTTGTTAACTTATTTTGATATTAATCATAACTATAATATAAAATAATAAGCAAAGAGGATTACCTTCGTCGTTTTTCATCTTTATTTAGGAAAAAACAGCTCGCAAATCGATGAAACAATCAATACACTATTATAAATAAATAAACTTTCGGTTGGAGTAGGAAGGGTACAAGTGCATTTGCATCCTTTCTATTCCAAAGAAAACTGCCCTTTCATTCATCTACTTTTTCTACTAGACAATACGAGCCCCTTCCCACTTCAGTTGGCTCAACTATTTAAATCTTAGTTTTTTTCTTATCAAACACAAATAATAAAAATGTAGCAGGGTGTTATAGGTTTAAAATATTAACAATGACTATTTTGATAATATATAATAGAAAACACCAACTTTAACACTCCCTAATCAAATTTGCAGCATAAAAATTGCAATTACAGCATATCAACTTATTTTCATTTAAATGCAAAATAGGTCATTAACGCATAGGTGGCTGTGAAAAATAAAAGCCATGACAATTTTTTTTATTAATCACAGCTGTCAGAATACGTTTAAAATAGTTTTGGGTAGTTAAGGTTTTCAAAATGGGTAGAGAAAAGGTTATTAGTGAGAAAACTCGGTTACTGATAATTAATTTTTTTAATTCTGGGTAATCAAACTCAGAAATTGCAACTTTGTTAGACTTATCGTGGTACAGTGTGAGAAATATTGTTAGAAGATATAACGTAACTGGTTCAGTTAATATTAAGCCACGATATGTGAAAAAAAGTAATATCACAAATGCCGACCGAAGAGCATTAAGAAGAATAATCGTGAAAAACAGGCCTGCCAATTATTTACAATTAAGTGCTCTGTGGAGTGACGCTGTTGGAAGGACAATTTCGAGGTCCACAACTCACAGAGAGGCCCAGAAACTGGGATTTAGCAGTTGTAAGGTAAGTTTTCTTATAAAAAAAAGTGAAGTAAAAACCCTAAAGCTGCACAACTTGTTTATATACGTAGACCAAAGAAAAGCCACTATTAACTCCACTGCAAAAGAAAAATCGGCTTAGATAGGCTAATGAATATAGACAATGGACACCTCAACAATGGTGTGCAATACAATGGAGTGATCTGGCCCGATTCGAAGTTTGTGTTGGTGACAGTCGCAGTAGAGTGATTCGCAAAAAAAATGAAGCATTCCATGTTGACTGTCTGAAGAGAAAAGTGAGATTTCCAGCATCCATTATGGTCTGGGGCAGTATGTCATCAAAAGGAGTAGGAAAGCTTCATTTTATTGATGGAAATGTGGATACAAGCAAATATTTGGCAATTTTAGAAGAATCGCTTTAACCAGCGATTGGAGAATGTTTTAAATCTGGCCAAGATTTTGTATTTCAGCAAGATGGTGCAGCGTGCCATACCTCAAAAAAGGCTATAAAATCGATGGAAGCAAATAATGTATCACTTTTGAAATGGGTTTCTAGCAGCCTAGATCTGTCACCTATTGAAACTTTGTGGCACGAGATGAAAAAGGTTCTACCACAACATCCTGCCCGTACAATCACCGAACTGAGACAAAAGCTTCAAGAAATATGGGATTGTTTTACCCCAAATTTTTGCCAAAGAATTTCAGTCGTAATAAAAAATAAAGGTGATGTTACCCAATGGTAATATTTCAATTGTTGCTTTGTTAACTTCGCACATTATTTATTTGTTCAGATGTTCTATTAGTTATAGGTCTAAAAGATTTAAAATTTGTATTTTTACGGCTAGAGTGTATCTAAAATGTTTATGAGAAAATAAATTATTTTAGAAGTAAATAGTTTCTTCATGTTTAGTTTATAAAGGTATATTTTGGTACAAATCTTGAAGTGGGCCAACTGGAGTGGGAAGGGGCTCGTAGATGGCTCCAAATGTATTAAAAACCACTTATGTCCTTTTTATTCTAATGAATTTACACCTTATCTTTTCTGAGCCATACTTATCTCAAAATATGTTAAAAATGCACTTGTACCCTTTCTATTCTAACCCCTTCAATTATTTGTAGAGATATGCATGTTCGTAGGTTTGTGTTCAAGTAATTATTAAATGTACCACCATTTTGTAGTAGGTAAAGGTAATGACTTTATATTCTATGGTTATAAAGTACTCGTCAGGAGCTTCAAAATGATGTGCCGCAAGACCCCCGTTTTCATATAATTTTTTTCCAAGATGGCGCATAGAGGCCATCTTGACATTTTCATCTGTCAATTTTACTCTAAAATATGGTATCCAGACATCAATTTCATTACCTCAAGTTTAACCCTTTAAGGCGCAAAATTATTTTTTTCGAAAATCAATTATTTTTTTGAAAAACTAGTTATCAGCAACAACAGCAACCACCAAAAATTGTTAAAAAAATTTTGAAAAATCCTAAGGTGGTGAAAAAAACGGTAGATATAGCTACCATGGTGCTTTAGCAACAACACTCTACACATAAAGTTCAGTGGTAGCTCTAGCCACCATCTTAATAAAATAAAACTACATGAGTGAAATTTTATTGCATAAACTTATAATTATGTCATTGTATTAGCAACCTTCTTAAAAATAATACTACATGAGTGATTTTCTAAGTAAACTTATATTAAATTAAATATTTTTTATTTCGTATGATAAGGTGCAAAACAGTCCTTACATAATGCAACGTTACAAGTTTTGCAAATTATATTAGAGCGGGTTTGTTTCGTTTTTGAAGAACTGCACAGTACACAGCGGCGATACGTTCCTTTAGTTGCAAGATGGGAACCTATATTCGATTGCGTTTCCGTTTTTTGAGGTCCGGGCTTTTTTCTCTGAGTAAATGTTCCAATAAGTTCGTTCGCTAGTTCGCTACGGAACTGTAAAGCTGTTAGGGGTCTTGCACTAGGGTTTTTTGATTTAAGTGTTTCCTTGTAGAGAACATAACTATTTACTATTGAAGCATCTAGCAAGTAATAAAAAAATTTCATCCACCACCGTCGGGATTTCTATGATGTGGAATAATTTTCGTGATATTGGTCGAACAGATCAACGCCTCCCATGTGGATGTTATAATCCGCGATAGCTTTGGGACACGTTACATTATCCCGTTGACCTGTTTTGTTGGTGCGTAAAACTTCTGTTTTTTTCTAGGAAGTTATGTCGATTACTAGCAACAGCTACGCTTTTGACACCCCGATCTTTCCATTTGTATACAGATATTTCTCCCGAGGCAACCGAATCTGATTGGTTTTGAGATAATTCCTTATCTGTACACAACATGTGTTTTTGGAAATTCTTTCTGTTCTGCCTTACAGTTCCACAACCAAATAGGCCTCTGTCTAATAATTTCTGTATAAGAGCAATCGTTGTAAAGAAATTGTCAAAATAGATGCAATAGCCGCGATTTTGAAAATTTTTTGACAATTCAAGAACAACACGTTCCCCCAACATTTCAGTCGATGATGACTCAGCCTTGCCTTGGTAAATCTGGAAGTTTACAAGATAACCTGTTTTGGAGCATGCCAACGCCCATATCTTGAAACCTCGTTTTATAGGCTTCATAGGAAGGTATTGCTTCAAACTTGTTCGTCCTTTGAAGGGGCACATACTCTCATCGATTGATAGATGTCGATAGGGTGTAAATGCAGTTTGGAATGCATTGGAAAGATGAACCAATAATGGTCTAATTTTGAACAACAGAAGATATTTCGTTTTCGTCTTCATCCTCGGAGGACAGTTCACTATCCTGAGGAAAAAACTTGGCAATTTTATTTGGTGGACCATCTGGATCATTTGGATCGAAGTCCGGGTCTGCATCGGAATCATGGTAGTCCTCATCTTCGCTCTCAGTCATACTTTGTGGCGGAATCTCTGCAAGTAATTTTTTTCACAAGCCAGTTGTGTACGATGGACCAGGCTGAGAATCAAGAAGAACCGCAGGTGAACCTGAAGACAATCGTACTGAAGATGATCTGGATGAAGTTGGGGTTTCAGGTGGCAAGTCATCCTCTGCATCATCATCACCGCCATAGTCAAAAGCACAGTATTCTTGATTGCTTATATTTGCCACAATTTCTTCTAACTCCGCTTGAGTTAGTGGCCGTGAATTGGACATTCTGGAAATAAAATATATATACATGGTGTCCCGTATCGTTATGGTCGAATTTTGTGGCGGCCCTAGGTATACTAGATTTAATTATAAGTCAAAGTTGCAGTCTTATTTTCATTTGTCTTCGACCTACAAAATTTCAGCATAACGATACGTGACACCCTGTATAAATAGCTAAATTATGTTTTGTATTATAAAAAAAACAAATTATACTAGAGCAGTAATAATCTGATGAAATAGGTTTAGAAACAAAAATTTTTTTTATTGGGCTATCAGCACCAATGCTTACTATCACAACAATTTTGCATATTATCTGCATAATCGAGAACAAAAACAAAATATTATCCTAGCGCTTCAATGCAATGCTAAAATTACTTTAGCAGCCAATTGATACATATTTTACTATTGTAAAACGATCAGTACACACATACCAACATATTGATAATTATTTTATAGATAAAAATATTTATTGATGTTTTTTGTGCTCCCACAAATATTATGTTTTTCTTGGAGTTTTAAGTGCTTTAGGAAATATAACAACAAAAACCTTTATGTAGATATATTAACTGAATACTTACCTATTACTTATTTCTTGCACTTATACAAAAACACAGCTCTATCTATTAAAAATAAAGAAAATAAAGCAAAATTCTGCTTTGATGCTTGCTGTAATGAACGTTGGTAGCTTATGCTACCGTACGTGGTTGACAGGAGCACGTGGCTCGCATCGCGCGCGCTGCTGGTATTCACATTTACCAGCGAGCACTGCGGATAGCGTCTGTGTGCATTGGAACCAAAATCACTTGGCCGGTCATGCTAATATCAACCATAATAACTGATGGTATATATAGCTACCAGAGAGCGCTAAAGGGTTAAAAAAAACAAAGAAAAGCGCTGTATAAAGTATGTCCAATTCCAGCAATCTATTGGTACAATTTTCAACCGGTCCAACACCTGCGGGCATAATTTAAAATCCTTGTTTTGGAGAGGCTGGAATTAAAAATCTTGAACGCTCCAAAGCCGAACCCTAGCCGGAATAACAATAGGTCGGCTGTGCAATCAGTCTGAAGAACCGTATTAAACGAAAATCATTCCCCAGCGAGAGAAGAGCAGAGAGAATATAATCTTATCCCACGGCTGCACGGATTCTCAGTGCACTCGTTGTCTCCCAATCTCAAATTGTCTTTAATAGTTCTCGATTCATCTCAGAGGAATCAATTGATCACGGAGAGGCGTCGCCATCTGCGAGCGCATCTGCTCCAATAATTTACTTATTACCAGATTCCGCGACGAGGAGGGCGGACGGGGAAGGGCGGGGAGGAAAGAAGGGGACTCGGGACGACCAGAAGCATCATATATAGAGCCACTGCTCTTATAAAATCAATAGAAACAGTTCAGTTATTTTAGATTTTTTTTGCAAGTCTGGTTTAACTCTCGGTTTTTGGCGGGTCCCACTAAAGCTATCAGTATCACTTTGATACATCTATTTCCAAGCGTGAATCCAGGAGGAGGGTCATGGGGGTCATGACCCCCCCCCCTAGGCGAAATTAGTTTGACCACCAATTCTTAAAGTTCCAAATTTCCGTTAACTTTGATTTAACTGTAAGCTCATAGATGACAGCACAAGACTGGTTGCCTATGCTTGTTGTAGAAAAAACTTCTTGTGGTCGCAATACATTTTGAACTTGTAAAAACCTGAGAGTCGCAGTCTCAGAGCTTCGCTACCTTGCACTGACTTGTTCAATTCGTCACTCTATAAATATGAATGTAGGACAAATACGTTTATTCGTTTCCTGAATCTTGAAAAGGAAAGTGCTAAGAAAATATTTTAAAAAATATAAACAGATAGTATATCACACAAACTATAGTGAGTCAGTGTTATTTTGTTTGAGAGTGCTGGAGAAAAGTAAGTGCATTATTTTTTTTAAATTTTAGTTTTGTACTCGTAGTTAGCAAAGATAGATAAATTACGCCAACATAACTTTAGTTATTAGTAGTTAAATATCCAATCATGCAAAATTACACAATTACTCCTCAATAGTTTCTTTTTGAAAGTTTTAGCAATCGGTAATATAGTTACAGTGCAATCTCCGTAATTCGAGCTAATTGTTGCAAGAAGAAAAATCTAAAAATACTTTTAATATACAGCTGCTGGATTTTCTGTCTTATTTAAATAATTTAATTTTGCCCACAGATGACTGATGCCATGTCCGAATCTAAAAAGGAATGTAGACAGTACAGTGTTGATTATTTGAAATTTGGCTTCATTCCATCATTGCCGGACAAACAATCGCCTATATACCTTTTATGCAACAAAGTTTTGGGCAATGACACTATGAAACCATCTAAACTGCAAGATCATCTGAGAAGATGCCGCGATAAAACAGAGAAAGATTTGAAATACTTTCAAACACTCAAAGATAAATTTCAGAAGAGACCTACACTGGACAGAATGTTCGCTTCGACGTCACAAAGAAATGATGATGGTTTGCGGGCGTCGTACAATATCTCGTTACTTATAGCAAAATCCGGAAAACCGCATACTATCGGAGAGAAGTTAATTTTGCCAGCCGTTGAAGAGGTTTTAAAAACTGTTTTACACAAACGTGCAACTGATATCATAAAAATAATTCCCTTAAGCAACAATACTGTTGAAAGGCGTATTGATGAAATGAGTTCTGATATTGAAAGCTTCTTATGTAACTATTTGCAAACGACCCATTTCTGTATACAACTGGACGAGTCAACTTTACCTGATAATGCAGCATTATTATTGGCATATGTTCGTTTTATTATGAATCAAGAAATCTACGAAGAACTGCTCTTCGCAAGTAGTTTGATAACCGACACTAAAGGTGAATCAATATTTCATGTTTTGAAGGATTACTTCATTGAAAAAGCAATTCCTTTATCAAATATAATATGAGTAGCTACAGATGGAGCACCTGCCATGGTTGGACGTTATCTTGGATTTATAAGTTATTTAAAACAAAATGTGTCAGGGGTGTTAGCAATACATTGCGTCATCCATCGACAACACTTAGTTGCTAAAAATTTGAGTGTTAGATTGCATGAATCACTTCTTTTAGTCATTGATGCAGTAAACCGAATCTGAAGCAACGCGTTGAATACGCGGATATTTGCGCAGTTGTGTGAAGAAAACGACGAACACTTTCATCAATTACTCCTTCACACTGAAGTACGCTGGCTGTCGAAAGGCTTATGTTTGACAAGATTTTTTGCACTTTTTGAGACTATTTTAGAATTTCTGGATACTAAAGATAAAATTTTAAAAGAGTATTTAATGAAGAGGAAAACAGACATCGCCTATTTAACAGATTTGTTTACAAAATTTAATATGGTTAATTTGCAATTACAAGGCGACAGTTTAAATTTGAAACAATGTCCATCTTATCAGCGTTTCTTGCCAGAGTTAAACTAATGAAGCAAAATATTGGACGGGGCGAATTTTCTCAGTTCCCCAATTTGTCACAGACAAGCTGCCAGGAAGACGACGTTTCAACATTTAAATGCCCTCAATTCAGATTTTGAATCTAGGTTTGAGGATATTTTGTACTATGGTAATACCACCGTGGGTAATTAGTCCATATGGTGACATAGAAGAAACGAATGTCATAATACAAGAGGAACTGACTGAACTAAGTATAAACGAAGATCTTAAGGTTCAGTTTAAAAACGGATATCAGCAATTCTGGCTGCAAAACAACATACTTATCCCGTATTATGGAATATAGCGAGGAAATTTTTAATTTCCTTTCCATCGTCATACCTAGTGGAGAGGGGGTTGAGCGCTGTTACCAATCTCCTAACGAAAAAAAGAAACAGACTGGACATCATTAGCCGAGGAGATTTAAGATTATCCCTTACAAAATTAACGCCAAATGTTAATAATTTATTATTAAAGCAACAGGTTCATCCTTCTCACTAAAAATATTGACTTATTGCTTATGTTATTTTATTTATAGTTTATTTTATGTTTATTGGTGTCTGACCAATAAATGCCCGCATTGGGAATAAGTGCCCGCATTGATTTTTTAAAGAGTAGAATATATTTTTTTTTTAAATTATTCAGAAAATTCAAGGATAGGTACACAGTAAAATTCGTTAATTTTTTGCCTATTTTTAGATAACTTGAACGTATAAGAAGCGGAATTTAATCAAACTAACAGTGAAATTATTGTATTTTAAGTAAAAAACTTTTTTTTTTTATTATTTTTCACTTTTTTTTTATTTTATCCCTTTTATTTTTTTTCAATGCGGGCACTTATTCCCAATGCGGCCACTTACTGGTTAGACACCTGTTTATTTAATGTTACGTATATTTTACATAACAGATACAAAATTTTATTCTGAGTAGTTTTAATTTAAATTCAATTAATAAATGTGTAAATTAACATGTGTATTTAGTTTAAGTTTTTAACACTAAACTTCACTACAGTTAGAAATTTACAGGAAATCAATATCAGGTAAGTAGGGGGTCTACCCAACACGGAAAAACATGGCAAGGGGTCTACGACACAAAAAAGTTTGGGGAACTCTGGGACAGATTGTAATGCACATCGTAATTTTTTGAAGTAAATTAAACTTGATGTTTCCACAGTAAACTTCTTGTGCATAATACAGTTTAAAAGCTATCACGGATGCTACCGATAAGTAAAGGGCGTCGAGTCAAATTTGGAGTGCATGCTATTTATAGAATTTGCATCAAATTATAGGTAAAAAGAAAAAACAAGTATGATCGATATTTCTTGTCATGTTTGCCCTGATTAATATTTCGTTGAATACAAACTTGTCGAACAACACTAAAATACGTTAAATAACATACATTACTAAAGGAAGCATACTGGGCACTATTTATGAAAGTGATATTCTCCACATTTATCGCTATTTGCAAATCAATGACGGCAACTGAGAATAAAAAAATTAGAAAGACCTGCACAAGTAACCGAAACAAACTCATGGATACTGTAAAAGGTTTATTAATAGTAATTTGTTGCAAAAAGTTAATCTGATGCTCTTTAACGTGCCAATAAAAGCTTAATCAACTGTTTCAATATTCACGCGGATCTAAAATTTTTCGATAACGTAAAATCCATCTAAATTGTTCAGATAAATTTCGAACTACAGATTTTGCTGGCAATAAGGGTGTCACATATTAACAGTGGCTTACAATTATATGCACAATAGTATCTGCTGCGCACTGTTACCTCTGTCTTTTTACTATATGTCTTAATCAAGTAGAGACTGTGGGATCGAACATATTTTATTCATTACAGAATAACAGATTTATTCTAATTTGAATCCGCGTCTTGCTTTTCGTTCAGCAAAGACTTCCATCACAGAATCCAAATTGAGTGTATTAGCTACTGATCTTTTGACAAAGAGGATATAGCTGGAGACAGCCAAAGAAGCTTGACGGTATTCTTTAATAATTTTCAAAGAGCTCGTCACACGCTCAGCACTAGCTGAACCGATAGGTAAAGTCAAAAACAATCTTTGTATGTTTATAGTGGCGATTCAGCAGCTTTTTTGTCGAAAATTTTTTTGATTTCATTCCATTTCCTCCCATTTATTCTTAGCCTTCAGAACAAAATTATCGTATGTGCTTTCGCTCCTCAAATCTTTGATTTTTTTAATGCTGTTGAAATGCACCTTTGAGCCATCATCAACTCTATTTCTTTCTTTTGCATTTGAAATTGCACGGTATTCATTACGCTCAATACTGAATGCCACCATAACAAATTGAGGAAAAAGGTCAAGTTCATGGAGGATTCTTGCATTCATTATAGCTACAAACCTGTTGATTCATTAGTTTGCGAAAACTATTTCAAAAATAAATTAAGCTCTGAATATATTTTTTCATTAAATAAGATTAGTTCAAATGACGTATTACAGGCAATAGGGAACCTAAAATCTGATGCGAAGGGAATTGATGGTATCCCTGTCAATGATCCAGCTTTGCCTGCCAGTTATTCTCCATCACATCGTCCACATCTTTAACGACTGTTTGGAAAAAGGCTACTTTCCACACAGATGGAAACAAGCTCTAATTATTCCAATTCCTAAAAAAATGAAACCCACTGAGTATAATGATCTCAGACCTATCAGTTTATTACCAATTTTATCCAAAATTTTTGAAAAAAACATACAATGTAACACAGCTCTTGAACATTCAGATAAATAACCAAATCTTGCAATTTTCTGATTCTGCAAAAATTCGTGGTGTTGTTTTTGATACAAAATTAAGGTTTACTGAACATGTTAAAAGTCTATCTCAGAAAACCTCTTATAGCAAACAGGTATTTACTAAATTTTAAGTTGCGTAAAAAACTATGTGAAGCATTGGTCATATCTATACTAAATTATTGTAATATCGTATACTATACTTGTTTAGACAATTTCACTAAAAACGTTATTCAAGTTATTCAAAACAATTGTATACGATTTATTTTTGGCTTACGTAAATTTGATCATGTATCAGCGAAATATCCCGTTCTAAACTGGTTAAAAATTAATGGTCAAGTATCACTATTCAGTTTTTGTTCACAAGTTGCTGCTCACGTCTAAACCTTATTACTTGAAGGAAAACATTTCATTTAATAATGATGTTCACTGTAGAACTCTCAGAGAAAATAATATTAGAATACCCCTGCATACGTCTACACTTTTTAAACGCAGTTTTTCTTACAATGTTGCTATTAACCGGTATGTTATCTGCACCAGCTGATTTCTTATTTTTGTAACTGTTGAACAATAAAACTCAGACTTCGTGAATGGTCTCAAAAATAATGAAACTGAATTGATTGAATTTTTGGAGTGTGCTTCCATCACTACAAATGGTACTATAAAAGTTTTGCAATACAATGTTCTCCAACGCTATTTATCTACCCGGAAAATAGGAATATTCACGGAAAGTTACCGGTGTTCCTGAATCGTACATTTAGCAGATTTTTAGATCAGAATTCAGATAATAAAATCTCCTAAGTCGCATAATTGCGCTTAGTCAAATCGCGGCTTAAAAGTTGTACCTGCATTTAACAAACTTTCTGGAGTTTTGAAAGTTTCGAATAGCAGGCCTTTATCGAACAACGGTAAATAATTACGAAACTGTGCAGAAGTGAGTGCTCCACGCTCGAAGCTGCAAGTAATTCTCTGCGAAAACTATACGCTTCTGAAGTGTCAAACTTGTTTTAGAAAAAACAATCGTAGAACCTTAGGGAATATCAAAAAAATAAATTGATGGATTAGTCAATTAATTGATATGTTCCAAGTGCAAAACTAAAAGCTAGTGCCAGGAGTAGACCGATAAGGTGTAGTTTAGTTGCATGCTTGTCATATGGGCCACAAAACATGTAGGGTCAAGTGGTGCAAAAATTGAGACACTCAATTTTTCCCAATGCAAAAAACAATAACATTGTAAAAAATACGTTACAAATTACTTCCACATATATACATTTGAAATATGTAATGAATAGTAAATAAACGTAAAACACACACATCAAGAAAAAACTATCGCATCTGATTGTGCATTTTGCTTAAAAATCTTAAAAATTGTATTTACAAACTTTTCCTGCTGCGCCGCTGTACGTGATCGTAGAGTCTCGGCAAGTATCGCGTTTTCAAAATAACAAATGCGGCTATGATATTCCATATGGAATTTAGTCTATTTTTATTTGTTGGCAAGCAGGCACGTCGTGAATAACAGGTGCAAAAACGGGACACCACAAAGTTTAAAAACAAGGCACCTGTCAGGTAAAAAACAAGACAGATTTTATACCTTTGATAATAATGCCGAAGGTTTACATTCCTAAAAAGCGCCCCTACGACAAAAAGAACATGGAAACAGCCCTAAAACTAATAGATAATGTTTAAAATTGACAAATCTGCTCTTTCGAGAAGACGTACTCGTTCACCTGGTGAACAGGGAAGAAAAACTTCTCTGACCAAAGAAATGGAAGTAGACTTAAGTGATAAGATAAAAATTATGGCAAAATGGGGGTCACTAAACCAGAGATACAAGCAATAGTTCAAACCTATGTACAAGAAAACCACCTTACTACCCAGTTTAAGGAAGGAAAGCGCGGGAAAGATTGGTTTAAAAATTTTTGTAAGCGCAATAGACTAAGTCAAAGAAACGCAAAAACGCAAGTTCACTACGCGGCACAAATCCTTAAAGTTTTTGAGAGCGATGTAGAAGTAAAATACCTGAGGCGCAAAGCATTTAAATTTATTTTTTCGGCTATTGAGGAAAAGTACTTCATCGACAAAAGTGACATAGAAATGAAACCTCCCCAGCCAGAAATAGAAAATAAGACCTGTCGTATCTCTCAGCAATATTGGTTTCCTATCGACTTTGAAAAATACGTCGTTCAATAATATGTAGTACAAAATACGTTAGAATAATAAGTTTTCTACTTTAGCTCTTAAAATCCTATTGAAAATTTTGTTTTACCCCTTTTTTGAATTAGGTATGGTTTATTTAACTTGTTTTTGGATTTGTTTTCTTTCTAGTTTAATAAACATAGTTTTGTATTTAATTATTTGAGTTTTCTTTAAGAACGTTGTCACAATTTAAAACCTAACTATGTTATTTGACTTACTAAGCGCTTTAAAACCCTTGCAGGGTGTCTCGTTTTTTGTCCCCAGGGTCTCATATTTTGCCACACTGAAGTAAAATGACTAAAAGGCCAGAAAATACAGTGTCTTGTTTTTAACCTCTCACTGTCTCATTTTTAGCCTAAATAGTGGTTAAAAACGAGACACGGTTTTTTAACAAAAACGCCCTTCCTCATGAATATTATGATCTTTTTTAACGTGAGGTATACTACATGGCTTTCTATATACAGGGCAATATAACAAAGCCTTAAAGTCCGGTTTTTTGTTGACAAAAAATTAAAAGATTTAAAAATCATCTCGTTTTAGCACCACTTGACCCTATTACGTAGCTTGAAAAATGGCGTCAAGTTGGTTGACTCTGCACTGACAATAGTCCATCAGGACTGATTTTGAGAAAATGGGTAATTAAGGTTTACTTACATGTTGGAAAGTAAAATTGATGAAAAAAATAAGTTGTAAAGAATATCTTTGCTAAACAGTATGTTTATTGGTAAAACAGATTTTACAAAATGAACTTTTATTCAAAACTAGTAACCTAACAAATAAAAGATGATGTTCAACTCTGGATTCGTACCACTTTTCCGCTGCCTTAAGCGTCTATTGCCGGTCATCGACATATTCATCACGGCTGTGTTCTGGATGATCACGAGATATTAACTGTGGATAAAATGCCCTGGAATCTGCTCTCTCTAGAAATTTGATCAGATACCGCAGGTCTTTCCATTTCTTACTTTTAATTGGGATTGGGCCCTGGTAAAGTTTTCTCAATGATTCCTCTTTTCGTTTCTGTTGATCTCTTTACGTCTTTATGGATTCTTCCGAATTACCTTATCAAATTTAGAACTAGCATATAGGCCTATGTACGTCGATTTGTGAAAAACTACGCGAGGATTTTGTTTACAAAACTTGAGCATCCTGACTGGTCGGGTTGGAAGGAGGCAGTTCGTTGGATAAAATGGCGATAAAAAGCTACTCCAATCTTGAAAATCAAAAGAATATAGTCAATATTCAAAATATCAGCGTATACAACACACTTGGACTCTAATAGTAAACTAATTGCTGATGCATTAACGAAGCGCCCAAACGGTACGGCAACGCCGCCTTTCCATATGGACTGATGCCGTTTTTCTATACACGCGCAGGGACTCATGCCATGCTTCCCCGGCACAGGGAATCTTATAGCTGTTGTTTTGTGAACCTAAGCCATTTTCCAATTTAAGAAGCTGATTACAAGATAGCATCAGGAAAATGCCACCAAAATAAACTGAAAGCTCAATTTAGTCAAATAATGAAAATGCAACCATTTTGTTACTCGAAGGCTTGGTAACATTCATGTTTTCATTCTTCAAGTCCTCTGCAAATACAAAACAAGAGAGTATCTGCTCTTGCTCTTACAGCAGTAACATATTCTGGATTTCTTTCTTTACTGTAGTGGTTTCTGATAGACGTGAAATCGTTTAAATAAAAATAACAAAAATTGTCGAATAATGAGATGCTTTTTGTACTCGTACGTTAGAAAGAGCATGTTACTCATTTTCATCAGTATAACCAGGAAAGTACTGTTTGAATTTTTATGAAATTTTGAAATAATATTATTACTATGCTAAGCCCCAGAAGTCTTAATAATCAAGTCAGTGTCGTCAGCAATACAGGCATAAAATAAATATCGCTACAACTTTGACGTACAGAGACTCTACCCCATTATCAGAACTTCATGAAGGGGGGGGGGTATAGTTGGCAGGAAGCTGTAACAGTGTCAGCGTACCAGTCAGACACATTCTGTCATTAAAACGTTCCTGATTCCTTAATTCCAGTTAGCATTACACCTCTTGTTGAATATAATTTTGAAACATTTTTTGCACATTTGTGATCAAAACCTAATATCCTCCTTTAAGGTTATAGTTTTACGGAAACTTGCACTTAATGGCCAGCCAAACATGTTGCCATAGTCACCACCCATTTGATTTTTTTTTGTATTTCGAAGCAGCCACTCAGGCATAGGCCTAAATGCCAGAACGCCGCGGCTGTTATGATGATGCTAATGCTAGTTTTTTCCGTGCTCTAAGTATCGACCATCTGGCAACGGTGCTGAACCACACTCGTATAGTACCTCGAGAGAACCGGATATTGAGTCAGAGTCAATCAAAGGCAGACAGTGCACGCGTCCACAAGTATTTGTCTGCTTTAAGGGCAAATGTACAAGGAAAGCTATGATGTGGTAAATATGTACTGATAGGGTCGTGAAATTCAACAAATTATATGTATCCTACCCCACCCCCTACAATCCCAAACCCAAAACTTCAGTCGCTAATAAATTTTTTCTAAAGCTGATCAGGAGCCTCTGAAACATCAACAAACGAAGTTTGATCGGTTTCCCTATTTTTCGTCTTTTGCTAAACTTTTGATTCCTTGGCATAGCAATGAGCAAAAATTTCATCGGGTACCGAGCGATACTTCTCGAGTTATAAGATTAGCCGCCAGACAGACGGAGACGAGTGACATGGTTTTTCGTAATGTACATGTCATATAACATCCAAAAAATATTGTATCTCATTTTCGTAAAATTTCGCAATTACAATACTTCGCAGTCTGTAGTCGTTGGAAGCCAGAAATAGCGTCAACTTTTGATCACTCTACATTTCCGATACAACGCCATCATCACTTTATTGAAGATTATGTTAAGCACAAACTATACTATAACTATCTAAAACTGTAATGACTCATCGATGTTCACGTGAACATCACTTAACTACCAGTAGTCGGCTGTTCATAGGCGGGGTATGAATGTTTAACATGGGTGAACTAGATTTGTCACATGCTTAATAAAGAGTGGTTTGAAACATATTGTAAGTCAAAAATTTGGGAATTACCTTTATTCATCGTCGCTTCCACTTACATCTGACAGTAATAAACTGTCCCTATCGCTTTCCTCGTTGAAATTGACTATAACTGGCTCTATGATGGTGTAGATGTGGTGGTCAAGCTGCAACATTTTTGTTTCTTCCTTCACAACATGACGGATAGCATTCTGCCAAGCTTCGGGCGTTACTAGCTGTATGGAAGTCTCAAGCAAAACCTTAACGTCTGGTAATTTGAAGTCTGTGTTATGGCGCGCAATATAACCCGTCACTTGAGCCCAGATGAGCTCTATTGGGTTCAGTTCACAGTGGTAGGGCGGTAACTGCAGCCCAGTGACACCACATTGACGGGCCATCTCATCAGTCACGTAACTAATGTTCGCAGGTTTGTGCTGTTTAAATTTTTCATACAATTCCGCTTTCACACATGAATCGTCAAACGGGATTCCTTTTTCGCGCAACCATTGCTGCATGTCACTTTTTCGAGATCCCATAGTCGGTACACGTTCGGCTCGACGACTACGGCAGGAAGCATTATCCATGACGATCACAGGGTTGGGCTCAACTCGCTGAAGCACCCCTTGAAACTAGCTCTCGAAGCAGCTGGCATTCATTTTGTCATGGTAATCACCTCCTTTCTTAGAGACGAAAATCAAGTCACACTCTTCTAAAAAGCCTCTATCGCTACCAGTATGAGTTACGATCAATCTTTGACCTTTCCCTGACGGTCCACGAAGACCTGTTGACAAACCTTCAATGCTTGCTTGTCGATTACTCACTACGTTTTTGTCTATCCAGGTTTTTTTAACTGTGTGACCTGCATTTACCCATGTCTCGTCCAAATAATAGATTTTTCTGCTTTGTCGCCTATATTCAATCATTTCGCGTAGGTATTTTTGACGCCAGGCGAATATTTCAGGTCTCTCTATCAATACTGACTTCCGATTACGCGTTTCGTAACGAAAATTAATTTCGTGCAGGGATTTCCTCATTACCTCGACGCTCATTTGGGGTATAATTTCATTTTCCTTGATCGCTGCATGTACATCCTTGAGGGTTGGTATCTCATTCCTAAAGAAGAATGAATGTACGGTTCGCCTTAACGCCATTTTGCTATCGTCATCCAATTTAACGGCCTTTCGTCCCTTCAAATTAAACTTTGGATCAGTAGTAGCTCCAGTTTTCTTCTTGCACCACCATGCGAATGGTCCACTCCGGAACGCCTGTCGTACTTTCGCAACGCGCGAGTGCATCTCCCTGCGACATAGTTCTGTTCAGATAATTGAACACGTTGAGCACGATTTCTTTCGCGTCCCTCTTCAGTGCTTTACGAAGCCGTCTACTTGTTCCCTGGCTTTCAGTACTTCCACTCGTGCGATTTGTACTCTCCATGGCTAAGTATAACAAAAACAGTAAAAACAGAAACCACAACAATAACAATCACACAACAATTCTTATAAAAACACACAATATGCGATCGCTCAACGGAACACGTTCCAATGCGTTGCCGACGACTATGAGTCTGCCGGTCGAGGCGCGTCTTTGATTTCATTGGTTCTACCGGCGGAGAACAATCAGCCATTATTTCCATCTCTGTCTGTGCTGTTGACCACCGCAAAGCCACAGAAACGACATATGTCGTACGCTATACGGCTGTACTGGAAGGAAGCCGGGATCGAGCTCTGATCACGTGTTGATCACGCGTATGAGTCATTACAGTTTTAAATAGTTGTAGTATAGATCCTCTGAAAAAAAGTCTGGCAAAGAGGTCCGCACTCTTAGTCCGTAGATTTCCTTTCCCTGCCCTACCGCTAGTCCACCTAGCAACGTTGCCTCTCAGCAGTCAAATACAGCAGTAATACCATAGTGCGAGTGCAATTTTTAATGGTAAATCTACAGGAAGTCTATGATTTCCAAGGTTGAGAGCATATGAATATACCAAAACCTTGACATACACACTCTACAACCCCCCCACCTCCAAAGTTTCACCCCTAAAAATGATTCCAGAAGTTATCAGGATCCTCTTAAGCGTCAAACAACGGCGTTTGAGCGTTGTTACTTTTTCCGGTCCAAAGACCTTTTTGTCTGCCGTCACTAAACTGGTCTTCAATGACTTTTTCATCCTTGATATAGTAGTAACCTTGTGTAAAAACCTCATCCGAGAAGTACTTTCCCAGTTACGGGTGGTGAAGTTTTAGTATGTGACCTTTTTAATGGCATTAGAAAGGTTTTTCACTTTGGACCAAGGAATTCTGATAGATTAGAAGAAGCTAAGTCATGTTTACATTGTGTTGAAATACAAATTACTGGGAGTAAGCATGACAACAGGCCGCCGTTATGGCCTCCTTGATTTTCATAGTTTTCTATTGACAAGTGTTAGCGCTCTATTTTGAGGTTATGTTACAAATATCTATTTGCATCAAATTCTTCATGCTTCTGATGTATATCATCTAATTTACCAGCCTGAAATTTCCTACGATTCAAAACGAAAACATAACTTCACAATAGGAGAGCGCTGACGCTGACATGAAACATTAGAAATCTAGAAATACCCCAGCCTTTTTTAAGGAGAGAAAACACTGTGAAAATCAAGCATGCCATAAAGGCGTTATACAAATGTAGGAACGATCGACAGTGCAATGAATGTCGATTTTGATATAGCTATTCCTTGTTACTACTCGGCGATTCCACTGGTCTCTGAATCAAATTACTTTTCCTTCTCTAACGATCCAAAAGACAAAGACCATTCCAGAAGTTTATTCTCAGCAGTTGCTCAGGTAGAGACAGAGTTTCTCACAAAGCTATTTCCTGAAAGTTATCCCACTTACATGAACGGTCGCAAGAGCAAGAAGAGGTATTTGCAAAAAAATAGCACTTTACTTTTTTGGACGATTTAATATCTCTACTATCTGTGAGGTAACTTCATGAGCGCAGTTAGCATATCTGGAAGAGGAAATAAGCGTTAGAATCGTCGTTTGTTAGTCAGTGTAACCAAATAGGGACGACTATGATGGCAAAAGGTTCATGTGACTTGAAGTCAAGTCAATCAGTCAATTGGACAATTCTGAAATGTAGCAGTCTCGGCACTGTGTGTCAGAGCGGTATGTACGGCCTTTGCTTTTAGTTAAAGTATCGTTAGTCGATAGGTCTGTTAGGTCTGGTTGGCCCAGATAGCAGACAAAGTCAGGCAGAAGACAGGGAAGAAGAGAGAAAGGAAGGAAGAAGGGAGAGCAAAGTCGTAGTCGGGAATTTTAAATTGATCCTAAAATTAATTTAGAGAGTAATTGTGAAAAAATTGTAATTTGGTTGGACTTAAAGTGACACAATTCAATTTTGCTCACAGTGCGAGCCACGGTCTTGTGTGCTTGCGAACTGCTCGACTGTGAAGTCTACTGACAGTCCCACAAAAAAGGGTTGGAATTGCAGCAGTGCGGAAAATTCCAGACCCATTTTGGCTATCATTCCCCTTCACTTTTCAATTGTCATGCCCTGTTCATCTACGTCAAAATTGCTTATCCATATCATCTGGGTTAAGTTGAAAAACGCTTTTTAGCGACACTTCGCCTTTTTATACTTTGTATAAATAAAGCCGGATTATTATTATTATTATTATTATTATTATACACTGCATGAGCGTTTTGTAGGTATCTTATAACTATAGACTATAAAGTCATTACAATTGCTAATGGCGGACTGACAGGCTACAAAATTTGAGTGTATCTAATGCTTCTAGCTCAACAACTGATCATCAAAATGGCGTGGTATGTTATATAAATATACTTCTCTAGGAAAGATCTACCACTATCTGCTATAAGCTAGGATTATTCCTTTAAAAAGAGTTTTTTAAACGGGATGTCCCATATTTTATTACACTTTCAGATAGAGGATAGACCCTTGAAGGAAATAATAACAATTAATGTCTTTTTTTATTTGTAATAATATTATTGGAGGCAAGATTTAGATACTAGATCTATTCTATCACCTATCCCCCATACGAGATGTATACAAATTTTTTTGATAATTAATACATATATACAATAACGACAAAAATATAGTCAATGTATAGGCATAAAGAAAACATATAGCCAGTTAAAACTTATAGATCAGGTCGAATTTCTTTCACTTTCTTAACAAATAGGGATGTGATATGGCGTGGAATTGACAAAGTCTCTCTATATCTAATATTAGCGCCATGCGTATTTTTTCTATGTAATTTGGTTACTAAATATGACGGTGTTTTTGAATAAAGAACCCTATGAGTCAGACTTAGGGCCGTATCGTCAGTCGTTCCTACAATTGAAGGACGCCTTTACGGCATCCTTGATGTTCATAGTCTTTTCTCTCCTTAAGAAAGGCTGGGGTATTTCTAGATTTCTACTGTTCCCTCAGCGCTCTTCTATTGTGAGAGCTATATTTTCTTTTTGACTTGTGAGAAATATCAGGCTGATATAACAAATGATATAATTCGCGTAAACAGTAGATATTTGTAACATAACCTCAAAATAAAGCGCTGTCTTGGAACAGTAGAAAAGAATGAAAATCAAGAAGGCCATAGAGGTGTAGGGACGACTGAAGATACGGCCCTTAGGAGCTGGTATTTATAGATTTTATAAATTTTCATGCATTTCAGGTCATTATTGGCCTTCGATGTATTTTCTGAGATCATTTACAAGCCTGCAACATGTATTCATAATGCTTTGTAAACAATTTCTTGTTATAATATCTAAATAGGGATAGTAAACCACCAAGCAATACGATATTTTTGGAAACAAGGAAGATTCACACAATTGCTTTCTCGCAGATTTATGTAATATAGAAAATGATGATATATAATGATGTTTTAGTGATTAGTTATTGAATCACAAGCGAGTAAATGTGAAAAACGCTTAAATTTAGCAGATTGTCCGTCCGCTATTTTGGAGATACCAAACTTATAGTCAATGGTAATAAAATGCTAGTAATGAGTTTTAGAAGAAGTTATCACAAGACTCATTTCTTAAACAAAAAATAATACAAGACGGTTGTTACAGTTTCTTTTTATGGTCAACGAGAAGTAAACTGTGGATTGATAAAATAAATTATTACATGGTTTTTCTTATTTAAAATAATGATTTTATTGCAATTCTTAACAATATCGAATTTTATTTTTATAGCATAACACCTCTCTAGTAATTTTATGGTAGAAAATCGTACTCTACTCTCCATCTCGTTAAAGGTCACTTTTTGTAATTTCTGTAGACCATAAATACGAGAGCTGAAGGTGACTTGAGGCTATCTCAGGTGCTCTCGTGTAGGAGTTCAACGACCCATAACCCGCGGTAGTGAAAACATTTCACCCCGAGTGCTGATGTTTTATCGGGTTGTGGAGATTTTGATAAATATTGGCCTCCCTTGGTAAACTTTGTTCAAGGAGACCTTCTCTCACCCTCTTGGGGCCCTTGTCACAACTACACTAAACCATCGAGCTGAGGGAGACTGTCTACATTGATACTCCGAGGAGAATTTAAATAGGACTCACGTCTGTGAGGAGCAGTTCCCCATTTCTGTGAACGCTCATTGTTCGAGGGTTCTACCTTCGTGTATTGAGTTACATCTGGGACTTCCTGCCCTCGGTTGCCTTCCTGTGATAGCCAAGCACCTGCCAAGTTTTTTTCATTTTAGTTTTTGTTGGAAACCATTTAGCTTGGAAGGAGGTAGTACATTTCCTTTGCTTGTCCTCCAGGACCTCTTTTAATTTTTTTTGTTCATTAAATGTATGTGTTCCTTGTGAGTCTCGTTTACCACCAGAGACCCAATATTGGTTAGTTGTTATTCCTTTTCTTAGTTCTTGGAACTAGGTGCGCTCAAACCCCAACCATTTGCATCCAAAATCCAAAGTACAAAGAACCACCCTCTGAGGGTACAGTAACTACCAACCAAGCACAGTTACATTTTTTTACCTAATTATAACTTGATATAGGCCAATGAACACGGTGCCCAGCTGTCGTCATGAAAATTTTGTCGTCAAATATATACTATGTGATATAGAAAAGAAAACACCCACGAATAATGAATAATTACAACCATTTTTTATATATGAGTACAGATGACCCGAGCTGAGCTTTTTTCCTAATGAATGCTAAAATATAGTAATAGTTCAGTTGCAATAACTGTGCAAAACTGAATTTTGGAGGTGTACGAGTTAGACAGAATACAAAAATGTTGTTAAGTATCTTCTTTAGGCACTAGGAGGAAACTAGCGCTCTACGGCCATGGAATAGTTTAAATTGGAAAAAGGATTTTTATGTAGGTGATTCAGGAAATTGGCTGCTTAATCGCGAAACGGCGAAACTTATTCCTCCATAAGAAATCTAACTGAATGGAGGGTAATCCTGTAAACTTTATTACTTCACGATAACCGGAGGGCGTTTTACATGTATTCCAAAGTTTGTTATGACCTTATCCAAGTGTTAAGTTCGGAATTCTGGTAAAACTTACGTGAGCGTACGAGAGGTTGTGTTTGTTTTTTTGCTGCTATCAGAGGGCAACTAATTCTATGCAGTCAAGAAGTTTGCTTTGTGGAACATAGTTCTGAACATGACGGTAGTAGAGATGGGTGTATCGATGAGGACAGCCAGTGGTTCTGCCTTTCAACCTTTCTCAACAAAACAGGATGCTGTAGGGTTTAATATTTACACTGGGGAAATAGTTCATTACATACCTAGTTTGACAAGTAAGTCATTGTTGCTAGAGCACCTTTGATTCTTGATGCTCATAACACAGAATTGGCAACCCACAAGCTACACTCATGCAAATCCTCCATACATATCTCGTCTATAGCGGTAGCTGCTGGAAAAAAAAGGTAGGCTATTGGTTTAGGGCAAAGAGATACTTTATTACGTTATCCTTGCAAGAAGCTGTTAGAGGATCACTGTCCGACTGATCGACGACTCTTCGCTAACGGACAATCTCGGGACTTTCTCGCATCGGTAGGCCGTCGGCGATCTAGCTCTTCTCTATCGCTACACCAACGCGCTTTGTTCTTCAGAGCTCTCCTCCATGATACCACTGCGTGATTTGCCTGCCAGGCTGACCCTTCTGATGCCGGCCTCCAATTCTGAACGTGTCGAACTTCGTACAGCCAGAACTAGCCGATACGACCGCTCCTTTGACTCTATCAAGATTGTGGAAAAATCTACATGGGGATACTTTTTACAGTTCTACTAACCTTAGACGGTTCAAAAATCGGATTACTAAATTTAGGCTTCTGCGAATTAGAGACATCTTAGCTACACAGAAAGTTTGAAAAATCTAGATATGGCTCCGCCCAAAGGTCTATGGGAACTTGAAATATGCATAAAACAGTTTGAGAGAAATATTACTCCTCAGAAGTATCGAAAATTGCTGGTGCAGATTCACTCAAGACAAAAAACATGCATTTATGGAGTTTGTTATCAAATTACTTGTAAGATTGCAGCTGCAATGTAATAAACAAATGAGACTCGTTGATATGCTTGAAGGTCATATAACAATCTTTCTATAAGTATACTGTTTATTTTTATGATAAAATAATGAGATTATAAATATAAACACAACTGTGAGCGGTTGTTCCCCTATAAGTGATAACAGCGATAATTAAATATCTTGTTGCCTGCACAAAAACATAGCTAGGTAATCTTAAGATCCATTGTACAACACTCATAAGCAGTCGGAATTAACCAGGAAGATACATAAACTCACGTTCGTATGAAAGCCAAAAATACTGATAATTTGTGTAGGAAGACCATATTTATACGCCCCAAGATAAATGACAAAAACAGCAGAACAAAAAATGTCAACTCATTATTGAACAATCGGTGACTTTCTTTGTAGGAGGTCTCAGAGTGCCACACCTACAAGCATCACCACGGTCTTACTTGTGCAAACTGGTTTGTACCGGAAACACGTAGCGAGTGGATGGGAAAAAAAGTAGCTCGCCCAAACCAAAACGTGCGGCTTGTGTAAAGATCGTTCTGCAGAAAGTTATACTTGCACAAACGTGTTTATACAGTACTTGTGGCCTGCGTGCAAGTAAAATGGCAGTGTTGCGTATTTGTTATAAGCAATTTTGTTTGATCTATATTTCTTTTTCTTCATCTTCTTCAGTAAAAGACAGCATAAAAATGCACCCAATACAAACTATCCATCATTTGGTGACACTGTCCAAAATAATTGACAAGTAAAGTCGGCAAATCCAGCTTGAGCCACGAGATGCGCAGAAAACAGAGCGAGACGGTGGATGTCTGAGAGAAACGGTAATAGCCGACGGATATAGAAGTACATTCGACGCGGCAAGTTCAGTTACAGCGTGCAAATTTCTGTTATTTCATTTAATTGGCTACCTATTTTACGATTACAATTCGCCCTTCGTAGACAACCCCCTGACTTCGCTTACCATCTACACTGAGAGGAATTTATAAAAGACATTCGAATTTGGCATTTCTCTAGAACTTTACGGAAAAAATGTTGGGATGCAATCCTTTCATTTACGGATTGATTGATTAGCTAATTGCTTGATGGTCGCATATACATTGAATCTAGCTGAATAGTGGGGATAACCCTTCATAAAAAACGTGCCTCAGCTCTTCTGAGCATAATGTTTAGATATTTTCAGGAAAGAAAAAGTTGTGTACAAGGATGTTGAAACCCTATAGATTCCATAATGTCCCACAATTTATGAGATATGCACTGCTCTAAGCTTAATTTCACAAATAAGGAAAGAAATATTAGTTCTAAGTGAAAAACATAATACAAAAAAGCTTCAGGTAGAGTTTTTAAACCCTACAGATTCTGTTATCATTTTCGGAAATATCAGCACCTTTAGAAAATTTTACACATATCTCACAGGAATGAATCTGCAAACACTTTCATTTATCATCATCAGCCTCAAAGATTGATGTACGTCTTATCAGAACTGGTTTCATACACTACAGATTCTACACCCAAAATTCTGTTATATGTACTTCCATCAAAGGTTAAAACTATACAGGGTGACAGGTAAATAGGTGTAAAACATTTTAGGAGGTGATAGTACAGCCCCTGTGCTATCCAAATTAGTATATAATAGCATACCCTATATTCAAAGGTTGAAAAGTTATTGAAGATTTAAGATTTTTTTAAAAACAATCCATATTTCAGAGTAAAAAAGTCGAGAGAGAAAAAAGTTGGCGATTAAACATTTGTTTTTTGTGGTTTTGGGTTATTATTTCAATAATTAACTATTACAAATTAAAAAAGATTCGAAAACAATACCAAACAACGTATTTATTTTCATTCAAAAATGTTTAACTAAGAAAAACAAATAACGTTTTACAGTAAGTAAGGTGTTTTACAAATAAAATCAGTATACAAAAAAACGTACAAACAATTTAAATAATATCCTTGTTTCATAAGGAACATTTAAATGAAAATAAATACGTTTTCAGAAGTGTTTTCATATGTTTTTTAATTTACGAGAATTATCTATTTAAATAATAACCTGAGAGCACCGAAAAAAGAATGTTTAATCACCAACTTTTTTTATCTCAACTATTTTACTCTGTAATCTGGGTTGTTTTTTTTTTTAAAGAAATTAAATCTTCCATAACTTTTTAACCTTTGAATATCGGATATGGTATTATATACTAATTTTGATAGCAAAGGAGCTGTACTATCACCTCCTAAAATGTTTTACACCTATTTACCTGTCACCCCGATATGCAAAATTTCGTGAACGAACATAGGCATTTTAGAAAAAGTCTTCTCAAAGTAATTTACTTTTCATTGTTGCTTAAATTTTCGAATCTGCATAATAATAATAATAATAGTAATAATAATGATAATAATGATAATCATTAATCGCAATTATATTTACTCTGTGTAAAGGAACAGCGACTCCATTTTCAGCCTCATTCTCAATGAATCTCAAAACCGAGGCAACAATGTCTCGGCTTTGACCGCTTAAAACTACATTTGCAACTTTACTCTCTATTTTTCAGAACCTTTGAGTATAAATTAAAACAACCTATACCTAACGCAACTAAAATTTTTACTGGAGCTGTACCCACGATGTTACCTCTGTCGCTGCTGGTTTGTACTGGGGTGTCTCCACTACATTCCGCCGTGTCTATCGCGCATCTGACCTTGGGAGACCAAGCTAGATTTGTCAAACCGTAAGTCCTGTCGTGTGGCAGCGCCCTTACGGCTACGACAGCAAAATTTCATTCAAACAGGATCATTTTTGATGGGTGTTTACTTGCATTTCTTTATTTGAAAGGAAGCCCCGTCAACCACGCGGGGTTATTAGCGGCGTAAGGTTCTATAGTATATATATACTAAGTGACATATAAATCCGAACACCCAGTTTAAATGGTTTTATTTTAATAAAAGTTGGTGAATGTATTTATCTTACTGTAAATAACAAGTGAAAAAATTTTCAGCCTTATCAGTTGGACATTCCGGTTTTTATACTGCTTTTTTTTTAATTCACTAACGCTCTAAAAATAAATATTTCAGCCGCAGTAAAGAATCAACGTTGGCAGATTTTGGTTCTTGACATCCTTTACGATCGGTTACGATGCCTAGAGTACGGAGACCTGTACGATTTCGTCAACTTAGTGAGTTTGATAGGGGCCGTATAGTGGGACTTCGGGAAGCTGGACTTTCTTTTCGGGCAATTGCAGTTAGAGTGCAAAGAAGTGTAGACACTGTGGTTAGGTGTTGTCAGGCATGGCTTCGAGAAGGCCGTACGCAAAGAGCAAGGGGCACTGGAAGCCGCCGTAGAACAACAGACCGTGAAGATCTCCGCCTAAGATTATTGGCCTTAAGGGACCGTTTCTCCACTACCAGGTCCATTGCAAATGAATGATTTGCAGAACACGGAAGACCTATTGGCATGCGAAGTGTTTACCGACGAATGAGAAGTTTTGGCTTGTTTTCATACCGGCCACACTGGGTCCTCCCTTTAACTCGAAAGCATCGACGTAATCGCCTTGAGTGGTGCAGACAACGGTCACTCTGGGATCAGGAATGGAACAGTATTGTCTTTAGTGACGAGTCTTGATTTTGTTTAGGCATGCACGATGGTCGTGCCAGGGTCGGAAGGCGACGTGGTGAAAGGAGGAATCCACAGTTTTTTGTTGAAAGACATGTTCATCACACTGTTGGAGTTATGGTTTGGGGTGCTATAGATTATGGTTCCAGGTCACCTTTAATCTTCATCAGAGGTAACATGAACGCGCAGGGTTATATCCACGAAGTTCTAGAACCCCATCTTTTACCCTATCTTGACACCCTGGCAGTCACAATAGACTTCTTTCAACATAATGATGTCACATTGTTACCATGGCCACCAAGATCTCCCGACTTATCGCCAATTGAGCACGTCTGGGATATGATGGGTAGGAGATTACTCAATTTGCAACATCCTCCTCAGACTCTAGAAGCACTTCGAGAGGAGTTGGTGGTTTCCTGGAATGAGATACCGCAGGAGGACATTGACCACCTGATCAGAAGCATGCCTAGGCGCGTTGGAGAATGCGTAGCACATCAGGATGCATCCACACATTATTAAAGGTCAAAGGGCTTTAAAGCAGTGCAATCATTTTCAAATTTTTATCATTTACTTATTATGCTTCATTAAGTACTTATACAAAATTTTATTAAAATAAAACCATTTTAACTGGGTGTTCGGATTTATATGTCATTTAGTATAGTAAGGTTCTAAATTAGATTATACTAACATTTTTAAGGAAGAGTAATATTGTGTAGTAATCTCAGAGCAAACAGTGAGAGTTTGGGGTTCACTTTGAACTGTAATCTTGGGGTTTGGCACATTGGACACATGTTCAACCATTAAAGAGTGTTGTAGACTGACCAGATCGGCGGGGTTTTTCTTTCAAAGAGGTCGGTGAGCAGGTTATGCCCGATGCGAAGTCTGGTGAGGACGATCCGATCTCTTCTGTTTTCCAGGACATCAAGTTTAGTGGCGATTTTGGGCAGTATCCCATTTAGCTTGCTTTGCTTAGACGCCCATTGTGTGTTCCACTGGTTTTGTAATAATTCTCTCATGAGCGCTTTATGGTCGTGATATGGGATGTTATGCATTACGAATGTATTGTTCGATACTGCACAAGCAGCAGCTGGATCAGCTTTTTCGTTTCCTGGGATTGCCGTGAGTGATGCTACCCACATTAATTTTATTGTTTTGCCGAAGATGTTTAGCTATTTGTTCCTTTATGTTTATGATTATAGAGTCCGTTGCAGGCCTCACAATGCACTCATCGAATCCGTCACGATTAGTATGTAGTTTTTATCGAACGCTGCTCCATTTTCAGTGCCTCATCAATTACAACAGGTTCGCCAAAGAAGACACTGCAGTGCAAGAAAAGTTTTATGGTAGAATTTCGATCCACTATGATAGCTGCTTCAGCAACTCCGTTTATTGACTTCGATGCATCCGTGGAGATAGGAGTATGTCGGCTTTATTGGGAAATGACTTCGCTGTATTTTACCTGGATCACCAAATAAGTGGTATCTGATTTTGAGTACTTGCTGAGAGATGTGTTGATTTGCGGGATCTGTATCAGTCATGGAGGAGTAGTTCTACTTTCTTTGCCCCTCAGTAAATACTCTACTTTGCACCCTTTGTTTTGCCTCACCCTTCTCAGGTCTTGCCATCGCCGCAAGTTTATTTATTCGCCAGAAATACGCAGCTAAAACGGATAGATATTTTCAAGCAATAATTTCATACGATTCCAGTGAAGCTGGATGTAGGTTGCGTCGAACAAATTTCTATTACTGTAGCCTTGCTGCCAGGAAAAATTTATATCAATTACTGCTATATTCCATGCCTGACTGAAATCAAATGAAATAAGGTGAAAACGGAACATTTATTTTGCATGTCCTTTATCTCATGTGGGTTGCATACAGTATAGTTCAATAAAGTGAAGCTCGTCTGTATAGCTCGTTCTATTCTGTTGTGAGTTTATACAATATTCACCGCCTACGCATTTGTCGTCGAAAATAAAATACACACAAGTGCATTGTCTGCATACCTCCCGTGCATATCCGCGTACATAGTCTAGGATCCCGTGTATGGAGTGGGGCGTCACATTGTAAGTGAACCATCCTCTTTAATATTTTCGTATGACTTTTTGGGAGAAAAGTTTATATAAAAGTTGTAAGGTCTGATATGAAGTTTTTTATAGGCAATGTGTAATTTATATAAGGTTTTTTTGGTCTTTTTATTTCCTACGCCACCGGCGAGGACGTATGGTAATCGTGAAAATTAAAATTTGTGGAAATGAGATATTGGATGTGGTCACAAGTCATCGTTGGTTGTCAGAGCGGTCCGTGGGACCTTAGCTCTTGAGTCACAGTGTCAGTTTGTAACTCTGTCAGGTCTGGTAACCCAGAAACCAGACAATGTCAAGGAAAAAAAAGGAAGGAAAGGAGAGAAGGAAGAACGAGGGCAAAGGGGAAGAAGAGAATCTTTTAGGATAGGCAGCGTTTACGCATTGTTAAAATCACTTCACAGATTTTGATATGGTCTAAAAATATTCGGTTTTTTCTGAAGATTTTGTCAAAATGCTCCAATTTTGGTTGTTCTAAGTTCACGAGTTAATTTTGATTACAGTGCGTGCCGCGGCCTTTTGTGCTTGCGAACTTGCTCGACTGTGTAGTCCACTGACTCACGCAACAGAGGGTTGCTGTGCGATTCCGCTAGGCTATAGCGCCGCTGCGCCTGTTGCTTAATGTAGTCCTTTAGGTAAGGAACATCGAGGGCTCTATGTGGAGTTTCGTTAGAGACATACCATGGGGCATCAGCAATAGTGCGCAACGTCCTGCTTTGCAGAACCTGCAGATTTCGCATGTGTGTTTTAGCAATAAAACACCAAGCCGCACATGCGTAAGTCATTGCTGGTCTTATGACCACCTTATAGAGTCGAATCTTGTTAATCAAACTTAATTTTGAACGTTTACATAATAATGAGTAAAGCTGTCGAAACGTAATTTAGAATTTAGTTTTTAGCGCTTCGTATGTGGTTCCGCCAAGTCACCCCTTTGTCCAGAATGACACCGACATACTTAGCGGAGGATTCCCATGGTATACGAAGTCCATTCATTGAAAGTTCAGACGGAACGCCGCGACATCTTTTTGTACAGTAGATTGCCTCCGTTTTCGAATGGTTTATTTTAATTAGCCACCGATCCGCCCAATCTAATACTTCCTCCACCGCACTTTGCAGCCTGTCATGGACTAGGTCACCAGACCACGACTGAGCCACCAATGCAGTACCATCAGCATAGAGGTAGACTTCACAGTTGCTGGGACTAGGGACGTCATAGATGTACAGTGAGTAAAGGATAGGTCCAAGGACCGAACCCTGAGGGACGCCGGCTGTAATCATCCGTGTTGTCGACAGAACATAGTCAATTTTGATCCGAAATTTTCTACCTTCAAGGAAGGATTTCAGTAGTTTAAGAAGCCAAAAAGGGGAGCCCTTTTGGATTAGTTTATACAAGTGCCCCGCGTGCCACACCTTGTCAAATGATTTTGAGACATCCAAAAGCAAGATGCCAGTACTTTCATTAAGGGTGAATCCTCTGGTTACACGTTCCACCAGCCTAACCGCCTGTAGCTCCGTACTATGTTCAGACCGAAAACCGAATTGCACCTCAGGAATCACATGACGATCTGACGAGAAATTCTCAAGGTGACGTAGAATCACCTATTCAGCGAGCTTAGATGGAGATGACAGCAGGCATTGACTATTGTCACGAGATAAGTGAAGGACTTCCGAGAAAGCAGCTCAGCACCTTATTAGTGATTTCATCCTCGCCAGGTGCTGTACGCACTTTAAGGTCTTTAATATGACCTCGAATCTCTGCTGGTGTGCAAAGCGGGATCTCAGGAGATGCCGCTGTCGTGCTAAGCAGATCTTCGGTTGAAGAAGCTTCTGAAGAAGAATCTTCTGATGAAGAAGAATCACCAACAATAGCGCGACTGTCACTGACGCCGTTGGCCCTAAAATATCTCCTGACAGATCTTACGTTGTGTTGCTCCTCGTCGAGGTCATTATCAAGATCATAGTTGGGAGATAACTGTCTTTCCATGGCATCTGCGAAAACCTCAACTTCTCCTCTGTCCTGAAGACAATGCCTCCAGGACCGTGAATGGGATTTCTTCACGCTTTCCATTTTTGAGCGACTTTGCCACCTTCCAGAGAGGAATGCTTGAGTCAAGCATCCCCGCCAGAAAGTCGTTCTATTGCTCATTGCGGAATTCATGAAGAGCATTTCTTACTTCATGAACAAGATTCGTCGCTCTGCGAATGTCATCCGGATGAATTGGTGGTATGACCTGTACTGTCTGCCAAAACTGAAAGTTCTCCAATTTTGGGCTAACTGGCAAGGTTAAAAATCGCTCTGAAATAAAGTAATCTTCAAATACTCTTCGGAGCAAGGCTTAACCATTAATTTAGATACTTGGCGACCTTGAAAATTTTAACCGGTTTTTTAAGTATAGAATATTGTACTTTTGATCCAGTATGCAATATTGTATATTAATATGGGAACACTCTACACATATCTCAAAAGTTTTTACAGTCTAGAGAAGATGCCTGAGAGTTTCTGACAATGTTGCAGGCAGGCTTTCATAGACGAAGATTTTGACGGTCCTTGCACATATCTTAGCGCGTCTGCTTTATGTTAAGAAGCACCAGGCTGAGTATAGTAATACCAGAAGAAACACACAGATATAACACCAGAATTCATAGTGTTATAGTTCCAGAATATACGTGACTTGCAAAAACTAGATATGGAGCAAATTAAAGTTTATAAAAACAATGCCTTTAAAAATAACTGAACCTTCAACTTTAAATTAGCAGAAATAACAAATATAAACAAAATTTTAAACAACATAGAAAGTAATGCAAGCGGGATAGATGATGTTTCGCACTTAATGATAAAACATTGTAGTCTGTACATAGATAAGTATATAACACATATTATATACTGTTCCATTGAAACAGGCTACTTTCCCGACAAGTGGAAAATCTCCATAGGAAAACCATTACCAAAAATAACTAATCCATCAAGTTTTAACGAACTTCGTGTGATAAATATACTTCCTGCTTTGTCAAAGATATTTGAAAGAGTGCTGTACCAACAAATTTATGACTTTTGTATGAGTAACAATATTATTCCTGGTACTCAGTGTGGTTTTCGTAAAAATTTTGGTACATCAGTGGCTCTAACAAACGTGCTCGATGAGGTCAGTTTTGGTACTTCTAGACTTTTCAAAAGCTTTTGATACCATTAAGCATGAATTGTTGGTAGCTAAACATCAGTACTATGGCTTTAATAAGGAAGCATGTTTGCTTTTAAAATCATATTTGACAGGAAGGTATCAATCGATTCTATTAAATGACACATTCTCAGACAAAGCGGAGATCCTATCGGGAGTTCCTCAGTGATCAATATTGGGCCCCTTGTTATTTTCAATTTACACATCTGATATCCTCAAAGTTTTGTAAAGTTCAGGCCTTCGCGGATGACACCCAAGTTTATTGTTTTTTTGATATTGAGGATTACAAATATTACGAAAATTGCATAAATGAGGACATTAACACCTTAAGCAATCTCTCATTAGGTCACAACTTAAAATTTAATCCGGAAAAATCGCATGTAATGATTTTAAGTAACAAATCTAAGACTGAGTTTTTGAAAGCTAATCTCAATATAATGGCTAATAATTCAAAATTGAATTTTGTTGAAAGTACAAAAAATCTCGCTATAGTTCTAGATTCTCAGTTTAGATTTAAAGATCACCTGAAAAATCTTATGCAAAAATCATTTTGATCTCTAATAGTTTTCTATAATAACAGACACATACTAAACAGATCACTAAAAAAAATTGTGTGAATCCTTAATTCTTTCCAGCGAGTTGTAAAATATGAAATGGAATAGATTTAAATAAGGCTGTGAAAGCCTACTTGGTAGAAAAACCATTTTATAGCGTGACTGAATTTTTAAATAGAAATTTTACCGATGTGGTTATCTACAGGGTGTTTCAAACTCAACCCTCACCACTGGGATCTCGTAAACTGTAAGAGATACAAAGTTGCTTGAATTTGAGCAAACTTGCTTATTAAATACCGCTTATGAAATTTCGAAATTCGATTTACTTCCAGATAGAGACGGCAAACACGAATTTTACCAAAGCCGTTTGAATTTTCACTGACTTCATTTGTAGTGGGATTTCAAAATAAATTGTACATTAACATTGCCACTCTTTCTCCTGTACAAGATCGCACGATGAGAATTTCAATACGACGTTTCGTCTGTTCCCAGCATCATGTTTTTGAATTTTTTCTTATGGGTGCCATATTGGACTTTTGTGTAGGTGAATAGAGTTTTTAATTCTGGTTTCAAAAATATGTGATACGTTGACATTGTAAAACTTTAGTTATAACAGTTAAACCGAAGTTTATAGGTACGCCATGAAATTATCAGATTTCATTTGTTTCGTATATCAGACCAAATCTCACATTGAACATTACAACAGAGTTTGGAAGACTGAGAAGAAGGAAAATAAATCGAACAGTGAAAAACATCTGCTATATAATCTACCTCTGCCTGTTTATAATTATTATTGTTATTACCACCAATAAAAGTTTCATTTTGTCTTCAGTTTTCAAAACACCCTTTTATTTCTTTATAATTTTCATTAAATAATACATTCATGGCCTAGTAAGGAAACTTAAGCACTCAAATTAGGCCTGAAAAGTCCATTTAAATCAGAGTTCTCCAAACTTTTTTTGTCGTAGACCCCTTGCCATGTTTTTCCGTGTTGGGTAGACCCCCTACTTACCTGATATTGATTTCCTGTAAATTTCTAACTGTAGTGAAGTTTAGTGTTAAAAACTTAAAGTAAAAACACATGTTGATTTATGCATTTATTAATTGAATTTAAATTGAAACTACTCAAAATAAAATTTTGTGTCTGTTATGTAAAATATACGTAACATTAAATAAATAGGTGTCTGCCCAATAAGTGCCCGCAATGGGAGTAAATAAGTGCCCGCATTGAAAAAAAATAAGAGGGATAAAATAATAATAAAAAAAAGTGAAAAATAATAAAAAAAAAGTTTTTTACTTAAAATAGTACAATAAGCGAGTTCGTTTATTAATTATAACATAAGCGTATGTTCTACAATAATTTCACTGTTAGTTTGATTAAGTTATCTAAAGATAGGCAAAAAATTAACGAATTTTAGTGTGTACCTATCCTTGAATTTTCAGAATAATTTAAAAAAAAATATTTTCTATAAAGGGGGGTTCTTTAAAAAAATCAATGCGGGCACTTATTCCCAATGCGGGCATTTATTGGTCAGACACCAATAAACATAAAATAAACTATAAATAAAATAACATAAGCAATAAGTCAATATTTTTAGTGAGAAAGATGAACCTGATGCTTTAATAATAAATTATCAACATTTGGCGTCAATTTTGTAAGGGTTAATCTCAAATCTCCTCGGCTAATGATGGCTAGTCTGTTTCTTTTTTTCGTTAGGAGACTGGTAACAGCGCTGAACCCCCTTTCCACTAGGTATGACGATGGAAAGGAAATTAAAAATTTCCTCGCTATATTCCATAATACGGGATAAGTAATGGGTATGTTGTTTTGCAGCCAGAATTGCTAATATCCGTTTTTAAACTGAACCTTAAGTTCTTTGTTTGTACTTAGTTCAGTCAGTTCCTCTTGTATTATGACATTCGTTTCTTTTATATCATCATATGGATTAATTATCCACGGTGGTATTACCATAGTCAAAATATCCTCAAACCTAGATTCAAAATCTGAATAGATTGCACTTAAATGTTGAACGTAAGTTGAAACTGCGTCTTCCTGGCAGCTGGTCTGTGACAAATTGGGGAACTGAGAAAATTCGCCCCGTCCAATATTTTGCTTCATTAGTTTAACTCTGGCAAGAAACGCTGATAAGATGGACTTTGTTTTAATCAAATTTAAACTGTCGCCTTGTAATTGCAAATTAACCATATTAAATTTTGTAAACAAATCTGTTAAATAGGCGATGTCTGTTTTCCTCTTCATTAAATTTTCTTTTAAAATTTTATCTTTAGTATCCAGAAATTCTAAAATAGTATCAAAAAGTGCCAAAAATCTTGTCAAACATAAGCCTTTCGACAGCCAGCGTACTTCAGTGTGAAGGAGTAATTGATGAAAGTGTTCGTCATTTTCTTCACACAACTGCGCAAATAACCGCGTATTCAACGCGTTGCTTTGGATTCGGTTTACTGCATCAATGACTAAATGAAGTGATTCATGCAATCTAACACTCAAATTTTTAGCAACTAAATGTTGTCGATGGATGACGCAATGTATTGCTAACACCCCTGTCACATTTTGTTTTAAATAGCTTATAAATCCACGATAACGTCCAACCATGGCAGGTGCTCCATCTGTAGCTACTGATATTATATTTGATAAAGGAATTGCTTTTTCAATGAGGTAATCCTTCGAAACATGAAATATTGATTCACCTTTAGTGTCGGTTATCAATGTTCTTGCGAAGAGCAGGTCTTCGTAGATTTCTTTATTCATAATAGAACGAACATATTCCAATAATAATGCTGCATTATCAGGTAAAGTTGACTCGTCCAGTTGTATAGAGAAATGGGTCGTTTCCAAATAATTACATAAGAAGCTTTCAATATCAGAACTCATTTCATCAATACGTCTTTCAACAGTATTGTTGCTTATGGGAATTCTTTTAATGATATCAGATGCAGGTTTGTGTAAAACAGTTTTTAAAACCTCTTCAACGGCTGGCAAAATTAACTTCTCTCCGATAGTATGCGGTTTTCCGGATTTTGCTATAAGTAAGATATTGTAAGACGCCCGCAAACCATCATCATTTCTTTGTGACGTCGAAGCGAACATTTTGTCTAGGGTAGGTTTTTTCTGAAATTTATCTTTGAGTGTTTGAAAGTATTTCAAACCTTTCTCTGTTTTGTCCGGGTGGCATCTTCTCAGATAATCTTGCAGTTTAGATGGTTTCATAGCGTCATTGCCCAAAACTTTGTTGCATAAAAGGCACGTAGGCGATCGTTTGTCTGGCAATGATGGAATGAAGCCAAATTTCAAATAATCAACACTGTACTGTCTACATTTCTTTTTAGATTCGGACATGGCATCAGTCATCTGTGGGCAAAATTAAATTATTTAAATAAGACAGAAAATCCAGCAGCTGTATATTAAAAATATTTTTTGATTTTTCCGAAAACATTCCATAATTCGAACATCTTCTTGCAACAATTAGCTCGAATTACGGAGATTGCACTGTAATTATATTACCGATTGCTAAAACTTTCAAAAAGAAACTATTGAGGAGTACTCGTGTAATTTTGCATGACTGAATATATAAATACTAATTACTAAAGTCATGATTGGCGTAATTTATCTATCTTTGCATCTATAATAAAAATAAAGTTGATGGTGGAGGACTTTCTAAACAGCATTTTCTCAATTACCTAAATACGCAACTTTGTCCACTCTTAAGCGACTTCGTATATCTCATCGTTTCCAAGATCCCAATGGTGAGGGTCGAATTTGGAACGCCCAGTAGATATTATAATTGATGACAGAACTGTGCGGTCTACTCGATGCCACTTTTTAGAAGGTAAACGCAAGATAACTTGAAAGATAGGTATCAACGTAATTATGAGTCCATCGCACTAAAAAGTGTACCGTATACAGATTTATCACAGACCACCAACATCTACTAGACTAATTTCCTGTGCATCTAGTGCATTGCGTAGTATAACAATATTAACTGCCTGAAATCCCCAGAGCTGTGACTTATCTGAATTCGCGTTTGAACTTTGTTGAACTCTCGGTGAATCAGCACGGTACTTCACATAACACGGTGCAAAAAGTAGGTAAAGTACCTCCGTTCTAATCCCGAAAACTGGCTATATAAAATGGAACAGCTGACAAAACGGATGCAAATTAAGTTCAGCTTTAATTTCGAGCGGCAAACAGTAAAGAGGACAGTAGATGAGTGTTAACAACATGGTGAGTCAGCCTTTAATTTAGTTTAGATTGTTCTAGTCAGAATTTCTCTCAGATAAGGGAAGTACGCTATACCGGATGTGTTAGCTAGGTTCTGGAATCTCGTTACGGGAATTTAGTCGCTAGGAGATTATGTTCAATTGAATGTTTGTGATGATATTGTCCTCATTCCCCAGTCATATACAGTGTTTTTTAAAAAGCCGCCCCATCTATTTTTTGAACCAGTTAAGTTAGCAATTTAAAAGTCGAGTTATTAAATTAATACATGGATACCCTAATGAAGGGCACAGGGGAAACAAGGTGTATGCCTTAAAAAGTAAGTTTCGTGAAAAGTGAATTTAAAAGTTTGAAGACTTCTAGACTCCTTGTACAGGGTTGGTCAATGATCTCGGATAGATTGTGTATTATAAGAAATTGAAAAAAATATTTTTGATGTACAGGGTAGCCCAAAATTGTATTTTGAGATTTTCCTTATGATTTTAAACATTTTATATATGTTAGCGTCGATGCCGGTTAAAAATGAGCCTTTCGTCATGTGCGACACCCTGTGAAATCTAAGGGTTGATTATCCAGCAAAATGCCTATCTTAGGTTTATTGTTTTTGCGTGTTTCCGATACCTCACGGGATTGTACTGCATTGAGACTGCATGTTGCCGGTTGTACAAAACTACCTTACTACAAAACACGAAATGTGTGACATTCATCTTACCCTTATCTTAATACAAAAATTACAGATAAAAATTTCAAGATCTTTGAATACGCATGGCACCTCCTATTCGAGGTCTTAACAAGTAGTCTATAGCTCTAGGAAAAATGGCAGGCTTTCAAAGTAAGGTTCTTTTGTGCATAAAATCATTTATAATTCAACAGATAATTAAAACGTTATAATGGGTCATATCATACTTATTCTAAACAACTATCTGGCTGTGGAATTAAATATGTGACACTTCGTTCACAAACGGGACGATCTGTATTTTATTACACATTCGGGTACATGTCACCAAGTGAAAATATTGAAATAACATACATAGCGTTATGGTGACTAGTTGTTGGGTTATGAGTTATAAACATTCCAGGATTATAAAGCATTCGGAAGAAGCGTAAAAATGAGGTATCATACCACTTCACATTCTATTCAAAAAGTGTTATTTTTGCCTTCAAACAGAGATGCATCGATTAGATAGTCCCAAATGACAATTTGCAGTTCTAACCAGTTCAGAATATAAGTAGGTAACTTTATTATGGATATCGTGAGGCATACTTCCAAATGTTCAAATTCGTGTATTGACCTATAGTTCCTTCTTTTTCATTTTTCCAGGTATTAAGGGAATAGAACTGTCAATGTTTTTTGTTTTACGCTACATTTTCGAAGACCTCTATTCTGAATACAGAAAGTAACATTTAAATGATAAAAAAGACAATAGATATATCAATCACAATTTGAAATAATTATCTTCGTTGTTATGGTAAGGTTTCAGTTTTTCCTCATCGGGGCCTTCTGAATATCTGTATAGTCAAATATGAGCTTCGTGATCTGATGTACAAGAGTTTTATAATAAGAGACCCTAGTAATTCTGCAGAAATCTAATAAAAATTGATGTGAATGAAACGGAAACCGATTTTTTATATTTATCTCCCTGATCTATTCTTCGACACCAAGTCCTTTTACGGTTTCGTTTACGTTTTTTCGTGAGGTGAGCTACAACTACAACGTATATCGCTGCTGTGGCAGTCGCATAGAATATACAGGGTGATGGGAAAATAGATGCGGAGCGGGTGGGGGGGGGGTGATAGTACAAGCCAATCTGAGTCGATTTTACTATACGAACCTCTGTCCGAAAATTAACCGTTTTGGAATTATACTAATTTTTAAGATTTTATAAAATTAACGTCCTTTATACGTTAACCAAGTCAGAACTTGAAAATTGGGTGTTTCATTTGATTTTTTTTTTGGTTTTACAATAAAAATATTCTAAAATACGAAAATTGATACTCAAATGTACATTATCGACGGCATCACATGCAGTAAGCTCCAAAATAGTTAGATTTTTGTTAAAAAAAATCATCGTTCTTCTCAAAAGCTTCAGTTTACTAGAAAAAGACGCATACAAATTTTTCGTACAAAATAATTAGAAATTATCTATGTTTCATTACCTTTCAAATGAGGTATAAAAATCACAAATCGATTACGAATTGGCAAAAAGATGACTATTATAAGAGGAGGAAGGGAAAAGTAATAAAAATACTACACTTACAAAATCATACCTTAATTCAGGATAATTTGTTTGAAACTACATTTTTTTATTTTTATAATACATTTTCAATATTTCTCATGCAAACACGTGCTCTTCTTATGACAGCTGATTTTACTACCGCCGAATTCCTAAGAGAGGCTTGAATTTCTTGTGCTGCTTGTATTATCCTGTTTCTGAGGCCTTCTATTGTTGGTACAGGATTTTGGTCAGAGTATACCAAAGTTTTCATGCGACCCCACACAAAAAAGTCCATAGGTGTAAAATCTGGACAGCGTGCTGGCCATGGGATTGGTCCGTCTCTACCGATCCATCGATTTGGAAACTGCTCATTTAACCAATTTGTAACACTTAGTCTGAAATCTGCCGGGCACCCGTCATGCTGAAAAATCATTCTGTGTCTTGTGTGTAGCGGCACGTCTTCAAGTAATTCAAATAGAACATTTCTTGAAAAATGTTCGTAGGCTTCTCCATTTAAGTTGTCGGGTAGGAAATGTGGTCCTACCAAACAGTTATTTATAATGGCCATCCAGACATTCAGACAAAATCGCCTTTGAGATCCTTTTGGTCTCTTCATATGAGGATTTCCCACTGCACATTCACGCCAATAATAAGCTTTATGGTAGTTTGTTATGCCGTCTTTATCAAATTTTGATTCGTCGGTCCATAGAATTTTTCTTAAATAATTGCTATCTTCAACATCAGCGTTTAAAATAAAACGACAAATTTGCATGGGCCTCATGGGATCTCCTTCCTCTATGACGTGCACCGGTGTGTAGTGGTAAGGGCGGATTATGTTTTCATGCAAAACATACCACACTTGCCATTGGGATAATCCAAACCGTCGAGCCACAGCGCGAGTAGAGAGAGTAGGGTCTCGTTGGAAAATATTTAATATTTCTTCTTCTTCTTCCACATCATGTCGAGGTCTACCTGCATCACCTGAAATAAAATGAAAAACAAATTTTGGAGGAAATTGTTGCCTAATAAACATAGCGGTAAGACTATGAGCTAGAGTTGGCAAAATATTATTTAGAAAAAACGATACACAACGTGTGGATGTTTCCATCTTCAGAGCCGTGTAGATGCTTGTGTTAAAATTAAATGAATAAACCCTTAATTAAGAAGTTCAATCAACTGTATCAAAACAACTATGTTACAGTATCATCAGTTCAGCCCACATACCTCCAAGGCTCTACATAGGCCTTACTGAATGACTGATTATAATGAGTTAATGATGCAAACTTACCTTGATATCTTACGACACTACCGGGCTCTCGAACCCGACGGAACGTTTGCCTAAACACGCGGTCGTCAGGTAGGCGACGATTAGGAAACATTTCCCCATACTCACGACTAGCTTCTTCAGCATTGCCTCTGGCATCTCCGTAATAGAAAAGGATATCGGCATATTCTTCAAAACTGAATGGCCGCCTCCTTTGTTCATCAGCCATTGTTCATCGATAGGTAGATCAACGAACAATCAACTCACACAGCAGCCAAATCGTAAGGAATCACAGAAAACAGGGTACAGTCTACGTCGTCAGGAAAAGAATCACACACGGAAGTCCAACAAGTCGTTAGAAATATCAAAACAGCGAGCAAGCAAACACATCCGAACGCAAAAAATCGCAAGAGCAAATTGAGGCGGGGGAGGGAGGGGGGTGACTAGTCTTACTTATCACACTATTCACTATTTCTTTCGCTCATATATTTGTCATTTCTAAACCGGTTTGTGACTTTGATACCTCATTTGAAAGGTAATGAAACGTAGATATTTTAAAATTGTTTTGCACGAAAAATTTGTAGGTGATTGTTTCTAGTAAATTGAGTTTTTGGGATGAACGAAGATTTTTGTTAACAAAAATTGAACTATTTTGAAGCCTAGCATGAGATAACGTCAATAATGCACATTTGACTACCAATTTTCGTATTTTAGAATATTTTTATTGTAAAAACAAAAAAAAATCAAATGAAACAACCAATGATTTCGTATCAAATTTGTTACAAAAATTTCTTTACATGATAGACAGTTACGCGTTTTTTCACAAAGTTTGATACCGAATTATCGTGACAGATGGCCTTAAGAATAGAGTCGTATAATAATAAAGTAATACATGTGGTTTGTAACCATTGCCTTATACACAAGTATACCTGTTTAAATTTCAACTTATTCAATATAAAATCATAGTACTCATATGATATAACTTGAAAAATCGTATAGTCAGCCTTATTCTAGCTGAATTTTTGAAGATTGATCTCATTATTATCAGGTAGAGAAGGTGGCTAGAAGAAGCCTACAGCTTGATCGTATTACTTTGCAACAAAGCGGTTCCATATACAGCATCACAAAATTATTAGTGAATCACACAGCTGTAATTTCAACTACCTATTTAGTAAATGTCGTTGAGGATATTATTGTCTGACGATGTCGCAAGATTTTGAATATAACTCCTAGTATTAATTCATTATCCAACCATAAACCCAGAGTCTTGCTTACAGTTGTAATTGGCAAAGGAAAGTTGTTTAAGCTAAAGATGATATAGATTTTTATTTTCAACTATAATCTGTTTGGTCCAAAAATCATAACTTTTGACTTAGAAACATCAAATGTTTAATTAGGGAGGACTGATGGTTTAAAATTGTTTCAGATGTTGACTCTTGAACTATTATCACTATGCTTGTGTGTCGTTGTCGGTGCTCAGACATGGCAAGAGAGAAAACCTTGGTCGTTTAACCCACAAATAGTCCACGGAGATGATGGATCAGTTCGGTCTGACATAGAAGTTAGACATTCTGGGGAGCAACACGAATTCAACGCTGGATTTTCGCAAGACTTAACTAATCCAAAAGCAGATCCCACTTGGCACGTTGGAACAAAAATAAGGTTCAGGAGATCGCCAGATGACGACCAACCTTGGAAGGTAAATCCTTCCATACCAAAGGGGGACGATGGAAGCAGTGCAGAAAGTATAGAAGCTAAGCGAACTGGAAAAAACATTGATGTAGAGGTGGAAGACTTGGGAGGTTCATCTAAGGACCATGGAACTTGGCATTTAGATGTTCCTCCAATGTTGTTCGAACTTGCTGAGGAAGAAACAGGTGCTAGAAATAAACGTTCTCTTCAACCTTCGCAGGGTAATCCGTGGGAAGTTAACCCTTCAGTATCCAAAGGCAATGACGGAAACACTGTGGGACGAGTAGAAGTCAAGAGAACAGGAGAAAATACTGATGTGAATGCAGGTTATGGTAAAGTCTTCAGGGGTCCAAACAGGGGTCGAGAGACTTGGCACGTAGGAGCTACTCACAGGTGGAGACGTTCTCTCCAGTCTACCCAGAATAAGAACCCGTGGGAGGTGAATCCTTCGGTGTCCAAAGGCAATGATGGAAACACCGAGGGACGAGTAGAAGTCAAGAGAACAGGAGAAAATACTGATGTGAATGCAGGTTATGGTAAAGTCTTCAGGGGTCCAAACAGGGGTCGAGAGACTTGGCATGTAGGAGCTACGCACAGGTGGAGACGTTCTATCCAGCCTACCCAGAATAAGAACCCGTGGGAAGTCAACCCTTCAGTATCCAAAGGCAATGACGGAAACACTGTGGGACGAGTAGAAGTCAAGAGAACAGGAGAAAATACTGATGTGAATGCAGGTTATGGTAAAGTCTTCAGGGGTCCAAACAGGGGTCGAGAGACTTGGCACGTAGGAGCTACTCACAGGTGGAGACGTTCTGTCCAGCCTACCCAGAATAAGAACCCGTGGGAGGTGAATCCTTCGGTGTCCAAAGGCAATGATGGAAACACCGAGGGACGAGTAGAAGTCAAGAGAACAGGAGAAAATACTGATGTGAATGCAGGTTATGGTAAAGTCTTCAGGGGTCCAAACAGGGGTCGAGAGACTTGGCATGTAGGAGCTACGCACAGGTGGAGACGTTCTATCCAGCCTACCCAGAATAAGAACCCGTGGGAAGTCAACCCTTCAGTATCCAAAGGCAATGACGGAAACACTGTGGGACGAGTAGAAGTCAAGAGAACAGGAGAAAATACTGATGTGAATGCAGGTTATGGTAAAGTCTTCAGGGGTCCAAACAGGGGTCGAGAGACTTGGCACGTAGGAGCTACGCACAGGTGGAGACGTTCTCTCCAACCTACCCAGAATAAGAACCCGTGGGAGGTGAATCCTTCGGTGTCCAAAGGCAATGATGGAAACACCGAGGGAAGGGTAGAAGTCAAGAGAACAGGAGAAAATACTGATGTGAATGCAGGTTATGGTAAAGTCTTCAGAGGTCCAAACAGGGGTCGAGAGACTTGGCATGTAGGAGCTACGCACAGGTGGAGACGTTCTGTTCAGCCTCCCCAGAATAAGAACCCGTGGGAGGTGAACCCTTCGGTGTCCAAAGGCAATGACGGAAACACCGAGGGACGAGTAGAAGTCAAGAGAACAGGAGAAAATACTGATGTGAACGCAGGTTATGGTAAAGTCTTCAGGGGTCCAAACAGGGGTCGAGAGACTTGGCACGTAGGAGCTACTCACAGGTGGAGACGTTCTGTCCAGCCTACCCAGAATAAGAACCCGTGGGAGGTGAACCCTTCGGTGTCCAAAGGCAATGATGGAAACACCGAGGGAAGGGTAGAAGTCAAGAGAACAGGAAAAAATACAGATGTAGATGCAGGTTATGGCAGAGTCCTTAGGGGTCCAAACAGAGGCCGAGAGACTTGGCACGTAGGTGCTACTCACAGGTGGAGGAGAGATGCCCCTCCAGTAGTTCCTGAATATTTTGATCCTAATTAATTTGTAATTACTAGAAGACTGTATTCAGTAAGCTAACCCGGTTATCTTTTCTTTCAAGTTCCACCATTCTACTCAGTATTAAAAAAAAAATTAGATAGACCTTGAAACCTAGACACGAAGATAACATATTGGGCTTATACTTCATGAATTAATTGAGTATTTTAATGAGTTGGTTCACTCCGAAATTAAAAGTGCTTCAACACTTTCTTATTGTCCCAAACGGTGACTACCTTCAAGCACCACAAGTTCTGTATTTCTCTGATTAAGCTCATTTATAATCTCAAACAAATATGCATATTCAGTGCGGAGCACGCAAATGGAATTAATTCCTTATTTTGCTGATTGTGCATATTCAGAGAAAATTTATCTCATCGTGAAGGACGCAACCCCTGAATATCTAAGTGGATAGTAGGTGTTCCGTTCATTTGTGTTATTTTTCTCAAAATTATTGCAAAGAGAATATCCCCTGAAGCGTGGATATTTAAAACATCTTCTATAGTCAAAATCACGAAAGATGACTATTACGTCACATCATAAATTGTACCGAAGTAATCAATGGACGTACTTCGATGATAAAATCATGATGTCAGGAACATAATGACAACAAATTTATATTATGATTTAGCTTATTTCACTGATTATTTTTATTTTCGTTTTATTTCATGGTTTTGAGTGATAATTTAATAATAATTTTAGTGCGGAGTTTTTGTTTTGAAAAAACAGTTATGAGTAGAATACCTTAAGGCAGGAACACCAAAGACCAAAGTATTATTCGAAAAGAACCTAACCTGCTTTAACATAACCTAACTATTCATCTTGCAAATATGATCGATCATGCAACGTGAAAACATCGTCTATCTATGTCGGATACGTGCAAATTAGCAATACAAATTGTTTAGACAATAAAATTCTGTCTAACATATCTAAAATTTCATTAAAAATATTCCTACAAATTGCTGTCCTTAGTCTTTGCTACGGATCAAAATGACGACGTAACCGTCATCTTTCGTGATTTCGACTATACATTGTGTATCAAGTCATGCAATAATCCTTACATCATCTACATCTTGCTATTTCTGCAAATTTTGATTTTTGCAGTAGATTTATGAGTAGAATTCCTTAAGGCAGGGACACCAAATCCCAAAGTATTATTAGAAAACAACCTAACTTGCGTTAACATAACCTAACTATTCGTCTCTGAAATATGATCGATCATGCAACATGAAAACATCATCTATCTATGTCGGATACATGCAAATTAGCAATACAGTTTGTTTAGACAATAAAATTATATTTGTCTCTGTCTAACATATCTAAAACTTCATTAAAGATATTCCTACAAATCGCTGTCGTTAGTCTTTGCTACAGAGTAAAATGATGACGTAATCGTCATCTTTCGTGATTTCGACTATACATTGTGTATCAAGTCATGCAATAATCCTTACATCATCTACATCTTGCTATTTCTGCAAATTTTGATTTAAGCAGTAGATTTGACCTTTCAAAAGTCATATCACGGAACTCTATTTCGTATTTAAGGGTACGAAATATGGGGATGGAATTTTTACATTATGAAATGTGATTTTTGAATGTCAAACCTAGCTGCTACGGGGTTTTTGTGAAATATGCGCATTAAACAAAATTTCGCATTTAATACATTGGACTGTTGCATACCCCGTGAAATCAATACACCTGCTGGTAATAGTGCCTATTTTACTAGTATTACTATCAACAATGTATAACGTTTAGTTTTCAATAAAACGTATGTTTCTGTGATAAGATAGATTTAAAGTTAAAAATGTATCTGTACGTACTGTACTGTATTGTAATTTAGCAGAAATAAACAATTTCAAAATAAATGTTTTAGTTTAATTCAAGCAATCATCTATCATCCAATCAAACCAGTCCTTGCGACCATTTACCGTGACGTTCTTCTTTTTCAATGTGAGTACAAAAGTTACAATAAGAAAATGTATAATTTTGCCTTACGGTGAGTCTCACCTGTAACATGATGAATACAGGGGAGGACTAAGAGGTCTCATGCTTCAGTTTTTCTTGATAATTATACACGAAGATCCGTACTGACAGGTGAAGTCAGAAGCAAAAAATTGAAACAAATTTCTTGGCCAAACCGGAAATTACTGTTTGTACCCAGCGGATAAAGACATGTACTTTTGCGTAGAAAAAAATTATACATTCGGTATGCCCAATAGATATTGTAGTTATTGTGGGAATAGTGGCTCGGTAAACAAGGAGAGAAGGAAGTATGGCACGAATTTAGGTGGATTGGGGCACCTAAAAACTTAAATTGCCATGAATACACAAGCCACAGTAATTGACTAAGGATAAGAAGCAAAATTACAATGAGCACGTCAAAACAATTGAGAAGAAGGATTGGAGGAATAATAGGAAAGTTAAGAGGTATTACAAAGAGGATATTAGGCAAAGAAATTCTAACCTTACTGTATGAAAGAGTTAGTTCCTTTATACACAGAAGCAGCCGCACAGGCAAAAGCCCAAATGCCGGGACACCGCGAGTGCTATGATGATCTCAAATAAAATTTGTTAATCCGATTTTTTGACTGCCTAAGGTTAGTAGAACTGGGACAAGCTTCCTCTTGTAGATTGCTCCACAATCTCGACACCTTCGGGACAAAGGAGCGGTCGTATCGGATGTAAGAAGTTCGACACGATTATGATGGGAAGCCAAAGTCAGGCGGGTCTGTTCGGCAGGCTTAAAACCCTTTGTGTAGCGGTAGAAGAGAGCTAGATCGCCGTCGGTCTACCGGTGCGAAAGGGTCCCGAGATTGTCTGTTGGAGAAGAGTCATCGATCAGTTGGACAGCTCTCCTCTGTGAGCAACACTCAAGGCTAGGCCTTATCTGGGCCTTGAATAGAGTGAGAAGGACAAGCGGAGGAAAGCACTTCTTAGCGCTAAACAAATAGCCCAGCTTTTCCCAGCAGCTGCAGTTATTGACGAAATGTGTTCGTGTCAGATCAGGTCCTTTGTGATCTGGACTCCGACCAGCCGAAATGAATGGCTCTTTGGCAGAACTCGGTCATCCATCGAAACCGTATGAGCGCTTGGACGTTTTTGTTCATCAAGGTACAAGGTACTGTGTTTTGGAAGCATTAAACTGTAAAAGATTGTTGCGTTCCCAAGCAGTGATAAATTCCAGGTCTCCCGTCAGCGAGGAAGTCGTCGCAAGTCTTCTTTTTTCCAGCTCGGTGGCAGAGATCGGCTTGACACTCCGAATTTCTGCATGTAGAGTGCTGTCATCAGCGAAGCTGTGGATTGAGTTGATCGTGCAGAAAAGGAGGTCATTGATATGTATGAGAAATAGTATCGGAGCCAAGACCGATCTCTGGGGAACACCCGCGTTAACGTTGTGGGGAACCCGTCAATTATACTAAGTGACATATAAATCCGAACACCCAGTTTAAATGGTTTTATTTTGATAAAATTTTGTATAAGTACTTAATAAAGCATAATAAGTAAATGATAAAAATTTCAAAAGGATTGCACTGCTTTAAAGCCCTTTGACCTTTAATAATGTGTGGATGCACCCTGATGTGCTACGCATTCTCCAACGCACCTAGGCATGCTTCTGGTCAGGTGGTCAATGTCCTCCTGTGGTATCTCATTCCAGGCAACCACCAACTCCTCTCGAAGTGCTTCTAGAGTCTGAGGAGGACGTTGCAAATTGAGCAATCTCCTACCCATCATATCCCACACGTGCTCAATTGGGGATAAGTCGGGAGATCTTGGTGGCCATGGTAACAATGTGACATCATTATGTTGAAAGAAGTCTATTGTGACTCTTGCAACATGTGGTCGGGCATTATCTTGTTGGAAAGTTGGATCTGCCAGGGTGTCAAGATAGGGTAAAAGATGGGGTCCTAGAACTTCGTGTTCGCGCGTTCATGTTACCTCTGATGAAGATTAAAGGTGACCTGGAACCATAAGCTATGGCACCCCAAACCATAACTCCAACAGTGTGATGAATATGTCTTTCAACAAAAAACTGTGGATTCCTGCTTTCACCACGTCGCCTTCTAACCCTGGCACGACCATCGTGCATGCCTAAACAAAATCGAGACTCGTCACTAAAGACAATACTGTTCCATTCCTGATCCCAGAGTGACCGTTGTCTGCACCACTCAAGGCGATTACGTCGGTGTTCTCGAGTTAAAGGGAGGACCCAGTGTGGCCGGTATGAAAACAAGCCAAAACTTCTCATTCGTCGGTAAACACTTCGCATGCCAATAGGTCTTCCGTGTTCTGCAAACCACTCATTTGTAATGGACCTGGTAGTGGAGAAACGGTCCGTTAAGGCCAATAATCTTAGGCGGCGATCTTCACGGTCTGTTGTTCTACGGCGGCGTCCAGTGCCCCTTGCTCTTTGCGTACGGCCTTCTCGAAGCCATGCCTGACAACACCTAACCACAGTGTCTACACTTCTTTGCACTCTAACTGCAATTGCCCGAAAAGAAAGTCCAGCTTCCCGAAGTCCCACTATACGGCCCCTATCAAACTCACTAAGTTGACGAAATCATACAGGTCTCCGTACTCTAGGCATCTAACCGATCGTAAAAGATGTCAAGAACCAAAATCCGCCAACGCTGATTCTTTACTGCGGCTGAAATATTCATTTTTAGAGCGTTAGTGAATTAAAAAAAAACCAGTATAAAAACCGGAATGTCCAACTGGTAAGGCTGAAACTTTTTTCACTTGTTATTTACAGTAAGATAAATAGGTTCACCAACTTTTATTAAAATAAAACCATTTAAACTGCGTGTTCGGATTTATATGTCACTTAGTATACTACGGATATTTTACGGCTAGAGATAATGTCAGCCAGTCATCTGCGAAGCTTTTCTGGGAGGCCGTAGGATGGAAGTTTGCTTAAGAGAGCAGCGTGCCACAGCTGATCGAACGCTTTCGCGATGTCAAGAGCGACGACATGAGCCTCACCATAAGACTGGATGAGTTTACTTCACAATTGCGTGGCGTAAGCTAGGAGATCCCCTGTGGATCGTTGGTGCCGGAAACCATACTGCCTGTCGCTAATCAAGCTGTGACGTTCGCGATAGTCCAGAAGTTCGCGATTTATGCACCTCTCCATCACCTTACTTCTAACAGAAAGCAGAGCTATAGGCCTGCAGTTGTAAGTGTTAGTCATAGATTCTTTTTTTGCGATGAGATGGACATGTTCAAATTTACAGTTTTCTGGGAAGTAGCCAGATTCATAAGATATTTGGAAGAGACCAAATAACTGGAGGAAGCTTCGCTGCACAGCTGCAGTAGGGTAGTGAGAAAACTAAAGTCGAATGGGGAAAGGAATGAAATTGCTGAGAGCAAATGTTGGGAGAAGATAAGCCTCACCCACCTTGGAAGACATGTGCAATGAACGAAGAAGACACAGAGCAAGAATTTGAAAGTGGGTGGATCGGAAGTGTAGATGTGTGTGTAGTATGAAAGAAGGTAAGCCTGGTGTAGACAGCTATAGTGAACAAAAAAATGGAATACATGGAATGGATGGAAAGTAAAGAGGGCGTGACCAATACTGCACACTGAGAGATGGTAGCCATATGAAAATTCCTTCAGCAGGCAAAGGAGCATAAATGGCCGCCACTGACAGCAAGAACAGACAGTCAGGTCGCAGGCAGATTCATAAATTGATGAGGGACCAAAGGTAAAATCAGGGTGAAAGTAAAAGAAATTATTGGGTATTTGAGGGAAATAGGTATGAAAGTAAGGAGCATATGGGTTAGAAAAAGGCAGGATGCAGCAATGACTAAAGCGGACGATAAGGGAAAGTAATATCTTTTTAACAAAAAATATTCGTGCAGGTTCAGAAATTCTCGTCTTCGATTCGGATTTTTGTTGCTACCAGCACTCATGCTTCTTGTTAAAATATTACTTAGCAACGTGTTTTTCCGATTTTTTTTTCAGAGAAATTAGATGCCCTTATGATATTACTATTTCCCGTTGTCTAGGGAACGGCAAATTTTCGCTGTAATTTTTCGATAAATCCACACCTCCTTTGACATTCCTAATACCTTTAAACGTGATCACGAGTACTTATAGAATCAAAAACTTACATGAAGCATTTAGAAGAAACAAATCTGCATGATGGTTTAGAATACTTAGTTTTTGCTTTCAAATTTTTCAACAATTTCTTCTGACTACGCCCTTTTTCCATACGAGAAAGGTATAACAATTTTTCTTGTCTAAAGCACGACAGTGTGAGGTGTCTAATTTCCTTGAAAAACTGCAATCTTTCCGGAGTTCTGTCTACGTTGTATAAATAATATGCATTCCTTTTTTCCTGTCTTAATGAATAATTTCCTGAGAAAAAGGTAAACCTGACCGCAAAGGGTTAAATATTATATCAACGAGGCATTTTACTTCACCCCAGTTTTTAACATACAGTGTCAAAGCATATACTTCAGTTCCCCTTATGGAAATACTAAACGACTGCCTGCTGTATAGCACGGCAACTGAAGTGGTTTTCATTCTCGCTCCTTTTACGTATACGCATACATCCATATCCAGAAAATCCCCAGACATTAATTGTTCAAACAGTGTTTCAAAAATAAACGAATGTAAAACAAAAACACAAAAAACCGGGTATATCAGCGTGTTCATGCATATTCAGGACATTCGCGTGTAATGTAATCGAGGCAACGCGACGCGTCGCCCTACAATTATTCTGGCGAATGAACGTGTCACAAAAAACCAGCGTTTGATGAGAAAAGTCAGCCGTCAGCGGTGAATCCCACAGTGATACATTTACAGCGATAATTTGCAGATGCACTCTATCGGTGAAGGATGATGAAGCAAGTATCCGTGACATCAAATATATACTAAGTGACATATAAATCCGAACACTCAGTTTAAATGGTTTTATTTTAATAAAAGTTGGTGAATGTATTTATCTTACTGTTAATAACAAGTGAAAAAATTTTCAGCCTTATCAGTTGGACATTCCGGTTTTTATACTGCTTTTTTTTAATTCACTAACGCTCTAAAAATGAATATTTCAGCCACAGTAAAGAACCAACGTTCGCGGATTTTGGTTCTTGACATCCTTTATGATCGGTTACGATGCCTAGAGTACGGAGACCTGTACGATTTCGTCAACTTAGTGCAATTCCAGTTAGAGTGCAAAGAAGTGTAGACACTGTGGTTAGGTGTTGTCAGGCATGCCTTCGAGAAGGCCGTACGCAAAGAGCAAGGGGCACTGGACGCCGCCGTAGTACAACAGACCGTGAAGATCGCCGCCTAAGATTATTGGCCTTAAGGGACCGTTTCTCCACTACCAGGTCCATTGCAAATGAATGGTTTGCAGAACACGGAAGACCTATTGGCATGCGAAGTGTTTACCGACGAATGAGAAGTTTTGGCTTGTTTTCATACCGGCCACACTGGGTCCTCCCTTTAACTCGAGAACACCGACGTAATCGCCTTGAGTGGTGCAGACAACGGTCACCCTGGGATCAGGAATGGAACAGTATTGTCTTTAGTGACGAGTCTCGATTTTGTTTAGGCATGCACGATGGTCGTGCCAGGGTTAGAAGGCGACGTGGTGCAAGGAGGAATCCACAGTTTTTTGTTGAAAGACATGTTCATCACTCTGTTGGAGTTATGGTTTGGGGTGCTATAGCTTATGGTTTCAGGTCACCTTTAATCTTCATCAGAGGTAACATAAACGCGCAGCGTTATATCCACGAAGTTCTAGTACCCCATCTTTTACCCTATCTTGACACCCTGGCAGATCCAACTTTCCAACAAGATAATGCCCGACCACATGTTGCAAGAGTCACAATAGACTTCTTTCAACATAATGATGTCACATTGTTACCATGGCCACCAAGATCTCCCGACTTATCCCCAATTGAGCACGTGTGGGATATGATAGGTAGGAGATTGCTCAATTTGCAACGTCCTCCTCAGACTCTAGAAGCACTTCGAGAGGAGTTGGTGGTTGCCTGGAATGAGATACCACAGGAGGACATTGACCACCTGATCAGAAGCATGCCTAGGCGCGTTGGCGAATGCGTAGTACATCAGGATTTATATGTCACTTAGTATAATAAACACGAATGAAAAGTTAGTTCTTATCACAATAAGTAATACATGTAACTTGTCTTCATCTTTGAATTTTGGAATATAATGTTGTTACGATTGTCCAGACAAGTTATTTGTATTGTTCTTCCTGAAGAGAGGCTTTGTTCAAAGTTATACATTACGATTTACGAAATAAAAATTAATGCGAAATACAATAACTTTTTTATATTTCATAAATATTTCTGTACCTGTACATACTATATTTTTTCACGTGTTACTTTTAATATACTTCACCACCCAGGAATTTTTTTTCTTATCTCTCTCAATTTGGAAATTCAGCAAATTTGCATATGTAGTTTCTAAGTTGAGTGAGAAAAAGCGGATGCACAAAATTTTTAGCTTTGCATACAACTCAGTGTGTTTGAAACAAGAAACCAATGTTATTATCATCATCACAGATAATAGCACACAAATCCTCACTATGCACCTGTGCACTGCCGTTTCCTTCCAGCTGTTGTATGCAACTTACAGCTTAGACCTCCAATAAAGCCTTCTCGGAAGCGGGTGTCACATCAGAAACTATATAGAAGTCCTGATGCCGATTTTAAAAATTTTTTAAGTTTTAAATATTTTAAACCTTAAATGTAAATAATGTGGTATTGTCCTTTGAGGTTATTTTAACATAAATTTTAACAAAAACTCTTTAGATTTAAATTGTCTGTTGGATGCTTTAAGCTCATATTCACTGAAGCCGGTTATCAAACAACCTACGCGAGGATCTAATTGCATAGACAACATTTGTGTAGGGGTGGACGTAACGTGTGATACTGCTGTAGTAAACAATAATGTTAGTGATCATTTTGCTCAATTATAAACTCGAAACTATCAAAAAGATCAACAGCCACCTCAGATTTCCTACCAGTACCAAGACCTGTATAATAAATCCAACATCAACAATTTTTTAGCTCTCCTAGGTCAAGAAACCTGGGTCCATATTTATCATTCCACTGGGGATATTAATGAGAAGTTCGATTTATTACCACGAACGTTTCAGTATTGCGTTGACATAGCATTCCCAGTTATAACCAAAACTGTAAAAACAGGAGCGAGAAAACGATATGGATTACAAAAGGTGTCTTAATATCAAGAGATAAGCTTCACTATCTGTGTGATTTGACTAAGACGGGAGATGTATTTCTTATAGAGTTCTATAAAAAATATAAAAAGGTATATGGCAAAGTTTTAAGGGCAGCTAAGCGACTATACAACAACAAAATGATACTGAATGCAAAAAATGAAACAAAAAGTGCTTGGAATGTAATAAATGAAAACAGAAACACACCTAAGCACGGAATCATCAACTTAAACATAGAAAATAAAATAACCGAACCAAAAGAGATTGCCGAAAAATTTATGCAGCATTTTAATAACATTCCCGGCTCATATGAACGTAATGGTGCAGGAAATATTGGAAATAATATTGATAGAAACAGTCACTCTTTCTATACTAAGTGACATATAAATCCGAACACCCAGTTTAAATGGCTTTATTTTAATAAAAGTTGGTGAATGTATTTATCTTACTGTAAATAACAAGTGAAAAGCAATAAGAACAAAAATTCCTGGCTGGTGAAGTATATTAAAAGTAACATGTGAGAAAATATGGTATGTACAGGTACAGAAATATTTATGAAAAAGTTATTGCATTTCACATTTATTTCGTAAATCGTACTGTATAACTTTGAACATAGCGTCTCTTCAGGAAGAACAATACAGATAACTTGTCTGGACAATCGTTACAACATTATATTCCAAAATTCAAAGAGGAAGACACGTAACATGTAGTACTTATTGTGATAAGAACTAACTTTTCATTGATGTTTATTATATTTGATGTCACGGATACTTGCTTCATCATCCTTCACCGATAGAGTGCATCTGCAAATTATCGCTGTAAATACTATATATACTAAGTGACATATAAATCCCAACACCCAGTTTAAATGGTTTTATTTTAATAAAAGTTGGTGAATGTATTTATCTTACTGTAAATAACAAGTGAAAAAATTTTCAGCCTTATCAGTTGGACATTCCGGTTTTTATACTGCTTTTCTTAATCCAGTAAAGAATCAACGTTGGCGGATTTTGGTTCTTGACATCCTTTACGATCGGTTACGATACCTGGGGTACGGAGACCTGTACGATTTCGTCAACTTAGTGAGTTTGATATGGGCCGTATAGTGGGACTTCGGGAAGCTGGAATTTCTTTTCGGGCAATTGCAGTTAGAGTGTAGACACTGTGGTTAGTTGTTGTCAGGCATGGCTTCGAGAAGGTCGTACGCAAAGAGCAAGGGGCACTGGACGCCGCCGTAGAACAACAGACCGTGAAGATCGCTGCCTAAGATTATTGGCCTTAAGGGACCGTTTCTCCACTACCAGGTCCATGGCAAATGAATGATTTGCAGAACACGGAAGACCTATTGGCATGCGAAGTGTTTACCGACGAATGAGAAGTTTTGGCTTGTTTTCATACCGGCCACACTGGGTCCTCCCTTTAACTCGAGAACACCGACATAATCGCCATGAGTGGTGCAGACAACGGTCACTCTGGGATCAGGAATGGAACAGTATTGTCTTTAGTGACGAGTCTCGATTTTGTTTAGGCATGCCCGATGGTCGTGTCAGGGTTAGAAGGCGACGTGGTGAAAGGAGGAATCCACAGTTTTTTGTTGAAAGACATGTTCATCACACTGTTGGAGTTATGGTTTGGGGTGCTATAGCTTGTGGTTCCAGGTCACCTTTAATCTTCATCAGAGGTAACATGAACGCGCAGCGTTATATCCACGAAGTTCTAGAACCCCATCTTTTACCCTATCTTGACACCCTGGCAGATCCAACTTTCCAACAAGATAATGCCCAACCACATGTTGCAAGAGTCACAATAGACTTCTTTCAACATAATGATGTCACATTGTTACCATGTCCACCAAGATCTCCCGACTTATCCCCAATTGAGCACGTGTGGGATGTGATGGGTAGGAGATTGCTCAATTTGCAACGTCCTCCTCAGACTCTAGAAGCACTTCGAGAGGAGTTGGTAGTTGCCTGGAATGAGATACCACAGGAGGACATTGACCACATGATCAGAAGCATGCCTAGGCGCGTTGGAGAATGCGTAGCACATCAGGGTGCATCCACACATTATTAAACGTCAAAGGGCTTTAAAGCAGTGCAATCATTTTGAAATTTTCATCATTTACTTATTATGCTTCATTAGGTACTTATACAAAATTTTTTTAAAATAAAACCATTTAAACTGGGTGTTCGGATTTATATGTTACTTAGCATATTTTCAACCCGCTGCGCTGTAAGTTGTGACATAATATCAATAATAAATAACCTTAAAAACTCCAACTCTACTAGCGCAGATAAAATTAGTGCAAATATTTTAAAAATGTCATCTAGTTTCCTTAGCCAACCTCTAGCATTTTTAATTAATTGTTCCATTGAGGAGGGGACATTTCCAGATAAACTTAAAGTTGCAAAAATTAAGCCCTTGTTCAAGTCGGGTATAACCACGACATCTGTAATTTTAGACCAATTTCACTAATTAGTCCCTTTGCGAAAGTATTTGAGAAATACGTTTCCTTATAAATTGTCATTTTTTTGACAGTTTCAAATTATTCAACAGCAGACAGTTTGGATTCAGAAAAGGCTTGTCAACCAAAAACGCTGTGCTTCATTTTCTTGATGAGCTACATTTGAAAATGGACAATGGCGAAAGGTGTGCAGGGATATTTCTTGACTTGAGTAGAGCTTTTGACTTAGTTGACCATGTAATACTTTTGGATAAATTGGATAGATATGGAATCAGAGGTAAGCCATTTGACTGGTTCCACAGTTATCTAAGCAACAGAAAACATTATGTTGAAGTACTGACTGGACAGTCTGACCAGCACCTACATCATACAGGGGTTCCACAGGGTTCCATATTTGGTCTCCTCCTATACATAATATATGTCAAAGCTTAGCTGGTTCAGATCAATGGTTCATTAATAACGGGCTGCTCTTGAACCACAAAAAGACAGTGTTCCTGAGATTGAGCTACTCTAATATGCACATGGATCGTAGTCTCCTAATAAAATCAAGCGGTACATCCATGGAACAAGCAGAAACTATAAATTTTTTTAGGAATACACATATCGCAAAACTGCAAATGGGATACGCATATAAAGTTAGTCAAAAGGTTACTCTTTGCTATTTCATGTACCAGTTGAGTAATTGTTAATGTGTTACCATGCACATATCCATTCTACTCTAACTTATGGAATAAAAGCGTGGGGAGCATCCTCCAAGTTACAAAGGCTTCTTATATTACAAAAAAGAGCTGTTAGAACTATCATAAACGTGGGAAGGCGCTTTAGTTGCAGGGAACTATCCACAGCTTGAAGATATTAACGCTGCCTTCAGTAGATAATATTGAATATATTGATTTACGTGAAAACACACCTGGACCATTTTAGTTCTATAAATTCTGGAATTTATAATACCAGAAACGGAGAAGTATTGGAGGTGTCGGCACATAGATTGTCTAGAACGAAGGAGGGTGCCAAATACATGAAAATAAAACTCTTCAACAGACTACCCATTGATTTTAAATCGCTACCGCTGATATTATTTAAAAACATAATCAGGCAAATTTTAATTGATAAAGCTTTCTACTCTATAGAAGAGCTTTCAATGAGTGATAGTCTTTTTTAATTGTCTTAATGTATTGTTCAATTATAATTTGTTATTTTAATTCGTTTTCATGTTTATACACTTTGTGCAATTCTGTTTATACTAATATTCAACTGACTTATCCTATACCACTTTGTGATCCACAGGATGAATAAATCATTATTATCATTATTATTATTGATAGCTGAGGCATCATGTCGAATGAGTACCAACCACTAGTGATAAATTGACATCTGGTAGAAAAACTCCTACATAATGTCATAAAGAACCTATATAATGTAACCCCCCGCTCTTCAATTATCACCAACAACAAAGTAGGGCGTTAGACTTCGTTTGACTGACTTAATACGTTTGATTTTTTCTCAGAGGACTTAAATTGCGCTGAGCTTATTCTTGTACGAACTGATGACAATGTTGCATAGGAAGTGCAGAGCCAACCCACTTGATGCCAGTTGCCACCAACGGTGGCCAAGTACAAATATTTCTTCTTTCACGTGCGTGCTTTCCTTTAATTAAACTATTCTGAAGCTCAGAAAAAGTTTATTTCCTCCCACCCTTCGCAATATAATTCCCCAGGCCTCGTATTAGGGACGAAATCAGCAGGCGTTCTCGTTCCAGCGCGAATATATCAATATATGTAGAAAGCACCTATAAATAGCTTAAAAGCTTTCAAATCAAAGCTATTATGTGGTGTATCATTTCCCTCGAGTTAGAATAAGTCTACGAGGACATCAGGGATACTATTATGATTCCATCTATTACAAATTTGATATATTAACGTTCGACATTCAATTTAATTCGGGTGAGATATATAGGGTGAATAAAATATAGATAAATAATGCAGCCATCGAAGATTTGTTGTGATATTTCGTTTATAAAAGCAACACGTAAACAAGTTTTTTCGCCCGAAAAAGTACAAAAATTCGTTAGGGCTTGACTGAGTTGTTTCATGCTTACACATGGTATTTTTGTTGTTGAAGCTCAATATGTTATGTGATCTGAAAGTACAGCTTCTATGCGGTCATTTTGCCTTGCCAACTGGTTACGAGGTAGTGTAGTCGATCAAAATTTCGAAAAAGCCAAACTAATTTTTAATTTTCGTACGTCTGTCTATCTGCCAATCACCCTTCGTTGATCTTTATCCTCTCTATAACATCGAAGGACTGTTCGGACTTTGATGACATTTTGACACAAGGCTACTACTGTGCCGAGGAAGAGAAAGCTTCATAGGTTACGAAAATCGATCATGTGGTGGCAAAAAACACTAATAACAGCATTTTTTTGACATTGAAGAGACTCCTGCTCATTTTTGGAACTTCTTTATATGAGTAAGAAACTGGGACTTTTGCTTTGTTGACAAGGAATTACAAATGTTTTACCTTTGATATGATAAAATACATTATGTTGTTCGTTGTTCAACAGCTTCTAATCTCGGTAATACTACCCATCTATCAGACAAATTCTCGCAAATCGTAAGTTTCCTTATCGGTATGTTATTTGCCTTAAGGACGCGTCCGAATAAAGCATCCCACAAACCGGCGCGAAATAATCGCGGCGAAGTATTCGCAACGAAATTCAGAGCGAAATTCGCAATCCGTTTCGCCTGTTTATTTATACCAAAGCGTCTTATTCGCTCCGCGAACGTGAAGGTTTCGACAGGTTGCGTACATTTTATTTTTGCCTTTTGCAATGAGCTCGTCTTCAGAAGAAGAGGAGGCACTTCTATTTCTTGCTTTAGAAGAGGAACAAAATGCACGGTAAGTTATGTTTATTTAACGCCATTTGATAGTTGGGTATGTATTAAGTTTAACGAAGTACATAAAACAAATATTTTCAATTTTATTTAAGAAACGAAGGAAGTGGGTACATGATATTAACTTGGAACGAAATAAATTTGGGGAATACCATACCTTGATGCCACAACTTCGGCTGGATGAACAGCGCTATTACGTATATTTTAGAACGACTCCAGAGTGTTTCGATGAAATATTGAACTTGGTGAAAGATGAAATACGAAAATCTGACACAAATTATCGTGAAGCTATTTCGCCAGAAGAACGACTTGCTATTACACTCAGGTAAAAAAATTATATGTATTAAAATTAGTAGGCTTATCGAATACGAAAACTTCAGGGATCGTGAAATAAATATTTTATTGTAATAATTGGACTACATGTTGCCACTAGGATTAAATGTTGCTAAATAATTCGAGGCAGGATTTGCCTCCTCTGTTGGGTATATTATTGGAGTAAACCCAGTGCCGCTTGGGAAGGACGACATACTACTATCATACATACTTGCAGAACTCTGGGTAGACGCTGAAGACATTTTTTCAATATGTTCAAATTCTTCGTGCGCTATTAATTCGGCTATTTTTAGTTTTATTCGGGCTTGACGCTTTAAGGGAAGTGTTTTCACAGTCTGTGCATGTGCCAAGAAAAGTGAATCAATGGCCTCGTTCCCTTTTTTAGGTTTTTTACCTTCAAAATAATTAATGAGCTGTTGTACAGACGAAGATTGTGGTTCATAGCGTTTTCTGCTCGTTTTGTATTTTGGTGTAGTTGCAGTCTGCGGAAAGGTGTGCCCTGGAGTAGTCACTGCTGTAGTGTTCAATGAAGAAGGTGGTGCTGTCTGTGTTGCCGAGGCGTTCTGTACATCTTCTGCATCTACATCAGCATTTTCATCTTCTCCATGGCCGCGGTCGTCCAAATTTTCGGTTTCTACATTTCCAGTCCTTTCCTGATATATATTTGAGTTAAATTCGGCAGTCTCATAATGTATGACGTCAATATCTTTCACATTAGACGACGTTTTGGCAAATGCCAAAAAAGGACGGAAAAATTCCATGTAGTCAGCCCACTGCCATTTCTTTATGTTGCCCACTGCTTGGCCGGTCTTTGGTTTGGTAGATTTTATATATTTTGCAAATGTGTCTCTGATATTCTTCCACCTTTTTTTTACTTCATCACCTAAAAACGAGTTGTATAGATTCCTTGCCACTGGTGACACCTTCTATACCGTTGGGCATAGCTTTCGAGTTGGCTTTACAACAGTGAGTGCAATCGTAACCGAAGTCTGTGAAGCGATATGCAGACATATGGAACATATATATTTACCAGAACCAACAGAGAATATATGGAAAAAATGTGCTGAAGAATTTGAAAATAGATGGGGATTTCCCAATTGCATTGGCAGCGTGGACGGTAAACATGTAACAATCAAGAGACCTAACAACAGTGGCTCCAATTACTGGTGCTATTTACATAAATATTCAATAGTACTTATGGCCATTGTTGGCCCGGACTATAAATTTATGTGTTGATATTGGTGGTTTCGGAAAAAATAGTTAAGGGGGTATTTTCAAAACCTCAAACATGGGAAAACGATTTGAACAAAATTTAATGAGTGTCCCTGCACCTAGATTTCTCCCTGGGCAAAATGAAATCTGCTCGTACGTCTTAATTGGTGATTAAGCATTTGCTTTAAAACCATACCTTATGAGACCATTTCCTTATAAGCAGACTTTAACAGACGTCAGAAAAGAGAAATACAATGTAAGACTTTGTCGAGCTATAAGGGTCGTGGAAAATGCGTTTGGTATTTTGCCTCAAAAATGGCGAATATTTTACAGGCCATTAGAAACTAAAGTAGATACTACTATTCTAATTGTACGTACGGCATGTGTTTTACACAATTTTTTACGAAGTAAAAGTGGCGATGACAAATATTTTCAATTCTTAGATCCCCCAGAACCCGTGCTTGGAGCTTTTACTGATATAGCAAATGATCCTCGGCGGGTAGCAAGGCTAGCATTTTCTACTCGTGACAAATTCGTAAATTATTTTAATTCTGATATGCCTATGCCCAATATATAGAATGTTCGTTTTCACATTTGTGTAGACTGTAAATTATTTAACAAGTTAATCAAAAATATTAGGTACATACCATTTGTATTTAATTCTTTTCCTATTTCCATCCAAATCTTGTCTTTCTTTCTCACATTCCTGTATTCATCGTTCGACAAATCATACAAACAAGGATACTTTTTCACTATTTCTATCAATAATTCCGTTTTTGCCATTGCGAATTTTTGAAGAACGGCATCAAAAACGCGGTCAAAGGCGAACTGAAATACGCCGCGATAAAAACGCTGGAACAATCGCATTCGCTTCGCACAAGCCTGAGCCTGTCCGTAAACCGCCGCGTTTTAATCTGATCGCGAACTCATCGCCGCGAAATTTTCGCAGCCAAAGCGAATATTTCGCGCCGGTTTGTGGGATGCTAAATGTTACATTTTGACCGTTTCGGATTGACTGACAAAAAACAGAATTCGACATTTTCGGTTTTTCGCCGATATTTCCAAATACAACTGACCGATCGTAAATCTGAAGCCGACTATCGAATGTACCAAGTTTCCTCTAAAACTATCCCTATTTAACCTTTGCAGTAGGTATAACAGGAGGCGAGTTCCCTGTACAGAGATGCGAATCTGGGACACACTGTATGTATACCTCTGAAACAAGATATGATACCTACCTACAAACTGTTGCTAAGGCAAAACTAGAATGGCGATTAGTGTTTCGGGTACCGATCACTCGGCTTTATTAATTTTAATACACTTTCAATAATTGCCTGTTGCTTTGCTATGGGTGGACTTCACCATTTCAAATTAACTGTCCGTTATTCTCCACCTACAGGGTAACAGTCTGCCAAATACAGCGAATGAGTTTCATCATCCAATCAACAAATTTCAGCAACCAATACCTATGAAATGTTGAAAAAAAATATCGTCAAAGTATGAGATGACAGCTTGTCCCTGAAACACCATCAGCTTGTTGAATATTAAGAAATTACATATAATTCAGTCAAAATTTAAAGAAATGTTTGATTTTTGAATAAAATTCATGTTTTAATTACTACTGTTGATTTGTTATTCATGCTTATATTATTTTCTTCAATTGATATGCGGTCTTACTGATTTAACATCACCTCCCGTGTTTTTTTCCTATAAACATCTTGCAGATAGCCATTAAACACCTACTTGATGACAGACTCTACCAAAAATTTCCTAGATATTGCTCGTTTCCAAACATTCATTCATTTACTTGCCGTGCATCAGAACCATTATCGCACCTTAGGTTGATATTGCCACAAAAACATTAAGGTTTTTTGATATCCATACATCCATAAAGTTAAATATTTTTCGTTGTTCAGGAACTGAACAAACATCCACACTCTATTTACAGCGTTTAAGAAATACCCAAATATATGTATGTCGTAGAGCTACCAGCAAACCTAAAATCTGCAAAAAAACAGAAATTTGCAATATTTTACACATTCTAGGTTATATACGAGTAATTAGACATTATTTGAATAGCAGCTGATTATTTCAAAACTCCCCATGTATGGGATCCGTCAACCCTTGGTCCCAGTCACAAAACATATACACTGAAGAAGGTTTAATTCAATGCTATTCAATGACAGCACGGTGACTTGTGTGGTTGTCAGCGGCCATTTTTGGAGGGTGCGACATGGTTGCCAGATTGTGCATTAATTTCCTGTTTCACCCCCCTGGTCCCACGCTCCCCCAACTGTTGAAATATACTCTACTATGATTTATAAGACTATTTGTGGAATTTTTCCCAAAATTGTTGCATAACACTTGAAAAAATGCAAATGGAAATTTAAAATTATTTCCAAGACGCCCAAATTAGCTGCGTCGGTACATCGGGTGATACACCTTGACAGTAGGGATGTTCGATACGATTCTATATTTAGAAGTATCGATACTTTACTTCCCATACCCGATATTTTGGTTCGATGTTTTTATATACGACACTTGGGTGTATCGATACATTTCACGAGTATCGTCATCTTTCGATCCGGACTGTGTCAGGAAGAGTGACTAACTTCAGATTACTTTTCTTCGTTTCCTTCCGCTGGATACCGATAGTTTTATTCCAATATTTTATAGTATCGATACTTCCTAAAACGATAAGAATCGATACATAACGATACTTTTCGTGGATCTAAACATCCCTTATCTTGACAGCTTGTCGTTCTTTTGAACTGGGCTTCAGGGTGCGGTGTTGCCTTTACTAGCTTACATTTTGCTAAAATCCTATGACAAATAAAAGCTTCAAATGAAATATTGACGAATATGAACGGGTATGCATAGAATTTAGAATATAAATTCATATTGCAAATTTCAGATTTTCTATGCATGGACTTGAACTGGATTTTTCGGTATTTTTACCAATAAGAGAATACAGGTATTTACCGATAACATCATTCTTCACTATTTTTCAAAATAATTGAAATATTTCTATACTTGCCGAAAAAGAGCTAAAATCAAAAATAAAGCTATAAGTTAATTTTATGGAGTATTCATAGTTTTATGCCCCATATCAATCATACATATGCATACGCACTCAGGAAGTCGGGCACAAGAGAGGCGTAGATTTGGGTTGTCTATGATTACGAACGCACATCCTCATCCCTTACTCCGTTTGCCCTGAATTGATTTTTGTGCATACAAAAGGTACAGACTGGTAGATTACCGTCATTACCTCATCACCGGTAAAGCAATAAAGAAACCGAAACCTGTCTGTTTTAAACATATACATTATTTATAAAAGTACCTATGAAGTAAAAAATTTATTATATATGTTTATAAAATTTTGTAAGTAGTAGGATGTTGGTATTCGCTTTGTGGTCGCAATACATTTTGAACTTGTAAAAACCTGAGAGTCGCAGTCTCAGAGCTTCGCTACCTTGCACTGACTTGTTCAATTCGTCACTCTATAAATACGAATGTGGGACAAATACGTTTATTCGTTTCCTGAATCTTGAAAAGGAAAGTGCTAAGAAAATATTTTCAAAAATATAAACAGAAAGTATATCACACAAATTATAGTGAGTCAGTATAATTTTGTTCGAGAGTGCTGGAGAAAAGTAAGTACATTATTTTTTATTAAATTTTAGTTTTGTACTCGTAGTTAGCAAAGATAGATAAAGTACGCCAATCATGACTTTAGTTATTAGTAGTTAAATATTCCATCATGCAAAATTACACGAGTACTCCTCAATAGTTTCTTTTTAAAAGTTTTAGCAATCGGTAATATAATTACAGTGCAATCTTCGTAATTCGAGCTAATTGTTGCAAGAAGATATTCGAATTATGGAATGTTTTCGGAAAAATCTAAAAATATTTTTAATATACAGCTGCTGGATTTTCTGTCTTATTTAAATAATTTAATTTTACCCACAGATGACTGATGTCATGTCCGAATCTAAAAAGAAATGTAGACAGTACAGTGTTGATTATTTGAAATTTGGCTTCTTTCCATCATTGTCGGACAAACAATCGCCTATGTGCCTTTTATGCAACAAAGTTTTGGGCAATGACGCTATGAAACCATCTAAACTGCAAGATCATCTGAGAAGATGCCACCCTGATAAAACAGAGAAAGATTTGAAATAGTTTCAAACACTGAGAGATAAATTTCAGAAGAGACCTACACCGGACAGAATGTTCGCTTCGACGTCACGAAATGATAATGGTTTGCGGGCGTCTTACGATATCTCGTTACTTATAGCAAAACCTGGAAAACCGCATATCGGCGAGAAGTTAATTTTGCCAGCCGTTGAAGAGGTTTTAAAAACTGTTTTACACAAACCTGCATCTGATATCATTAAAAGAATTCCCTTAAGCAACAATACTGTTGAAAGACGTATTGATGAAATGAGTTCTGATATTGAAAGCTTCTTATGTAATGATTTGCAAACGACCCATTTCTCTATACAATTGGACGAGTCAAATTTACCTGATAATGCAGCATTATTATTGGCATATGTTCGTTTTATTATGAATCAAGAAATCTACGAAGAACTGCTCTTCGCAAGAACTTTGACAACCGACACTAAATGTGAATCAATATTTCATGTTTTGAAGGATTACTTCATTGAAAAAGCAATTCCTTTATCAAATATAATATCAGTAGCTACAGATGGAGCACCTGCCATGGTTGGACGTTATCGTGGATTTATAAGCTATTTAAAACAAAATGTGTCAGGGGTGTTAGCAATACGTTACATTGCGTCATCCATCGACAACATTTAGTTGCTAAAAATTTGAGTGTTAGATTGCATGAATCACTTCATTTAGTCATTGACGCAGTAAACCGAATCCGAAGCAACGCGTTGAATACGTGGTTATTTGCGCGGTTGTGTGAAGAAAATGATGAACACTTTCATCAATTACTCCTTTACACTGAAGTACGCTTGCTGTCGAAAGGCTTATGTTTGACAAGATTTTTTGCACTTTTTGAAACTATTTTAGAATTTCTGGTTACTAAAGATAAAATTTTAAATGAAAATTTAATGAAGAGGAAAACAGACATCGCCTATTTAACAGATTTGTTTACAAAATTTAATATGGTTATTTTGCAATTACAAGGAGACAGTTTAAATTTGATTAAAACAAAGCTGCCGAGAAGGCGACGTTTCAACTTACGTTCCACATCTAAATGCCCTCTATTCAGATTTTGAATCTAGGTTTGAGGATATGTTGACTATGGTAATACCACCGTGGATAATTAATCCATATGGTGACATAGAAGAAACGAATGTCATAATGCAAGAGGAACTGACTGAACTAAGTACAAACGAAGAACTTAAGATTCAGTTTAAAAACGGATATCAGCAATTCTGGCTGCAAAACAACATACCCGTTACTTATCCCGTATTATGGAATATAGCGAGGAAATTTTTAATTTCCTTTCCATCGTCATACCTAGTGGAAAGGGGGTTCAGCGCTGTTACCAATCTCCTAACGAAAAAAAGAAACAGACTGGACATCATTAGCCGACGAGATTTAAGATTACCCCTTACAAAATTGACGCCAAATGTTGATAATTTATTGTTAAAGCATCAGGTTCATCCTTCTCACTAAAAATATTGACTTATTGCTTATGTTATTTCATTTATAGTTTATTTTATGTTTATTGGTGTCTAACCAATAAATGCCCGCATTGGGAATAAGTGCCCGCATTGATTTTTTTAAAGAATCCCCCTTTATAGAAAATATTTTTTTTTTAAATTATTCTGAAAGTTCAAGGATAGGTACACACTAAAATTCGTTAATTTTTTGCCTATTTTTAGATAACTTAAACGTATAAGAAGCGGAATTTAATCAAACTAACAGTGAAATTATTGTAGAACATACGTTTATCTTATAATTAATAAACGAACTCGCTTATTGTACTATTTCAAGTAAAAAACTTTTTGTTTTATTATTTTTCACTTTTTTTTATTTTATCCCTCTTATTTTTTTTTCAATGCGGGCACTTATTCCCAATGCGGGCACTTATTGGTAAGACACCTGTTTATTTAATGTTACGTATATTTTAGATAACAGATACAAAATTTTATTTTGAGTAGCTTTAATTTAAATTCAATTAATAAATGTATAAATTAACATGTGTTTTTACTTTAAGTTTTTAACACTAAACTTGACTACAGTTAGAAATTTACAGGACATCAATATCAGGTAAGTAGGAGGTCTACACAACACGGAAAAACGTGGCAAGGGGTTTTACGACACAAAAAAGTTTGGGGAACTCTGATCTAGACGATGAATAATAGGTGGATGCGGATACTTTTACAAATATCGATGCTTTAGGACCCAGAAATGCAGAACGTGCTGTTTGTTTACATTTGATGTGGATTTCTAGATCACAAATTGGCAAATATTGTTTTTGATGTAAAAAAAGGTGATGAACCAGTTGGAATATGTTTTATATCCTTTTTTTTGCAAAATAACAATCGGTACATTTCTACAGGCACGTATTATGTACAACACCCTGTATGTGATATACAGACAAAACTAGATTGCCATGCATGAACAGTCGCCAAAAAGAGTGACAACATCCTACCAAGCATAATAGCTAGAAAATCGACCTACTATTTGCCGCATTCCCATTGGTCCCACATAAATAACAAACCGTTTTTTGTGAAATTGGAAAGTCTATGAAAGTTACTCTAATTCTAAAGCACAAAGACCTAATATTACATCTATAATGTACCCTTATTTATAATTTTTCACGAAATTATTCAACATTTCAATAGAAATCACTGATATTCAGAGAGCTTTGACAGCTTCTGTCAAATTGCATGTCGATAAGGCCTTTTCCTACTCGTCCAAGGGACCGTCAACTATTAATGTTGGTGAAATTGGCCATGCATCTTGTATACCTACGACTAGCGCGTTTTCCAACTTGAACCAAACATCCCTGACCTACATACACCACCTCTTTAAAACGCTTTCATTGTCACGATCACATGCACAGAAGTTTGAAGGGACTGTCGTAAAAAGTCGTGTTTAATATGAACGGCTATGATGATATATATCGGTATTTTTCTGGGCCGTATAAGAACGGTAATAGCTTATAACTCAACACTTCGTCGTAAATGAAGGCATATGCGAGCTATTATAGTACGTAAGGTCACAAAGGTGTTTTTCATACTGCTAAGGTTTGCACCCTTTACGGGCGATGGTGCAAATAAAACTCGCATAAAATGTTTATGCATCAGAAGTACCCTAAAAAGGACTGGCAGTTACTTTCGGAAATAAACAGCTTTAATAAACATTGTAAATAATATAAATCGGGCAAATATTGAAACCGTAGATTCGCGTCCCACTCATTGTCGGCAAGTGCTTCTCTATCCACTTAACGATGAAGAGTTTTTCGACTTGATCTCTTCGAAATTGAAAAACAAACATTCCTCCGGACCAGATGGTATTTCGGGATTTCTTGTAAAAAAAGTACTAAAATATATAGTGAAACCATTTGTATTTCTGGTAAATCTCTCCTTTTGCACGGGAAGGTTTCCCCAATCCTTAAAAACTGGGAAGGTAATCCCAGTTCTTAAAAAAGGAGATCCTTCAAAGATTTCCAATTACAGACCAATAACAGTTCCTTTCTGCTTCTCCAAAATCTTTGAGTACTGCTTTCTAGATAGATTGTTGAGATTCCTAGAATCTGAAAATACTTTGTCAATCAACCAACACGGTTTTCGCAACGGAAAATCGACACACACGGCCTTGCTGAGTTTCATTCAGAATATTATAGCGAGGCAGGCGAATGTCCTGTTGGGATATTTTGTGATCTCAGCAGGGCATTTGACTGTGTCAATCATGAGATACTTCTGGGCAGACTGGTTCAAGTCGGCATTGTTGGGACACCCTATAGCTGGGTTAACTCCTTTCTATCCGATCGATCACAATATGTTTGTTTACATGAAAACAGCAACAACATCTCTGAGGTGAAATCTGATGTAACGTACGTAGACATCGGCGTACCTCAGGGATCGATTTTAGGGCCTGTTCTTTTCATTCTTTACATAAATGAATTTGAACACTCTTTCTCCCAAGCCAATTTTACGCTTTACGCGGATGATGCGGCAATCATATTGTCCAGCAAATTCAATCAAGTTTAAAAAGAAGACTGTGAACATTTATTAAACAGTGTTCATGATTGGTTTAGCGCACATCATCTTCACCAGAATGTGGAGAAGACAGTAATGATGAGATTTCACAACGTGCACAAACAAATGACTCCGCTTGATCTTCGAGTTAAAGATAATCAACTAAGTGTTCTCAAAGAAACAAAATTCTTGGGCTTGTGGTTGGACGAATGTTTCAATTGCAAGGCCCAGTGTGATCGATTGGTATCCAGGTTGAACTCACAGTCATATGTGTATAAAGTTCTACGAGCCACATTGACTGGAGACCAATTAGTAACACTCTATTATGCTGAGGTAGAGTCTAGGCTGAAATATGGTTTGTGCTTCTGGGGAGTATCGACCAATGCACAACATGTCTTTTTAAGTCAGAAAAGAATTCTAAGATCTATGGCCGGAGTAAGCTCATTACATAGCTGTAGGGAGCTGTTCCAAAAGTACCAAATTTTAACGTTGCCTTCTCTATTTGTATACGAACTTTCAATATATATGTAAAAGTAGCAAATTTTAACGTTGCCTTCTCTATTTGTATACGAACTTTCAATATATATGTATCAAAATAAGGATACACAACTACTTAACAAGGATATAAATGCCTTCATAACAAGGCAGAGTGAAAATATGTATGTTCCTTTCGCCAAATACTGTGTCGGTAGTAGGTCACCTAGAGTTTTGGGGCCTATAATATATAATAAACTGACAGAAGAAATAAAAATCTGCAGTTCACTGCAACATTTTAAAAATAGATTGAAGGCCTTTTTATTAAATAAATGTTTGTACGCTGTTTCAGAGTTTGTTAATGTGTAGATGGTATGCTTGTTTCTCATATTTGTTTGTTACTTATTTTCCATGTTTGTTATAGATTTTTTATTTTTGACGAATCCTATGCATACTTATGTCTATTGGATAATAAAGGATTATTATTATTATTATTATGATTAATTTTTAAATAACAATTTACGCTAACATGCTTAAAAGTACTCCAATGCAATTAGACCAGTGATTCCCGAAAGGCTCATTGGAGTCCACGGAAGACTCAATAGAGTCTACGTTCGCGTAAAAAAGGTTCTCAAGTTGCAGGTGGGGGTTAACGAAAATTTATTTTACTGTGAGGAACAAAAATGTTCACTTGGATTTATCTGTTTCAGTAGTCAGATGATATTTTAAAACTTTAAAACTTGTATATTCGAATATTCGATTTTCCGTATGAGTGGAGGGAGATCCCATACAATTCTTTAAAAACATTAAAAATAGGCTCTTTCTGCATCGATGCAGCGCTGCCAGCGCGATTTCCAAGCATTGAAGGCGTCACGGAAGGCATTCTCCGGAATAGCCTTGAGAACCGCGGCGCATGCTGCTTGGATCCCCTCTGTCGTCTCAAAATGCTTGCTTTTCATCGGCGTTTTCAGGCGAGGAAACAATAAAAAGTCCGGGGGGGCACATCTGGGCTATAGGGCGGCTGCGGAAGCGTTGGGATGCCGGCCTTAGTCAGGTAGCTGTTCACAAGAAAGGCGTGTGCATCATAATTACAAAACTGGAAATCAAAATTTAAAAACCATCCCACAAACACGTACCACAACACATTTCAAAGAATCACCCTACTATAACTGGATCAAGTTATGCAATAAACTACCAGTTAAAATCCAGCAGGTGGATAAATATTTTCCATTTAAAAATCAATTTAAAAAATTATTAACACCAAAGGCATTTCATAGCAGTAGCAGTATATGGAATGTGCAACCTTGAGTTCGTAAAGATGGACAGATTTATATGTGTTTTTATATTTTATATTGATTTTTATTTATATTGTTTTGCATTTTATCTATATTATATAGCGTATATATATTTTTACACCATAATCATTGCTGTGTATCTAGGTAGTTAATAAATAATAAAGAATGAAGAATAAAGAATGAGGAGCTGGAGGGAAATTTAGAAAAACTATCTACTATTTTAGCTGCGGGCAAAAATACCCCAAAAATATTTTGAGGTATGGGAAATTGCGAGAGAATGTTTGATGACGTTTATCTCCTCATACCTATTCGGAAAAAAAACAGTGTTGTTACGAAAAGGAGTATTCAACATTGCAGACCAGGCAGATTTGCGTTTATTCCTTACAAAACTGCGCTGTTGATCTGCATTGCGAAAGAACTCACGTCTTACGTTACTAAGAGTAACGTTCAATTTTACTCACATTAAATCAAATCACGTTATTTTAATAAATTGTATGTACGAAAATATTTTTATTTTTACTTCTATCACTGTGTCAACTTTTATGGTTAGATCGAGTCTTAATATACTAAGTGACATATAAATCCGAACACCCAGTTTAAATGGTTTTATTTTAATAAAAGTTGGTGAATGTATTTATCTTACTGTAAAAAACAAGTGAAAAATTTTTCAGCCTTATCAGCTGGACATTCCGGTTTTTATACTGCTTTTTTTTTTTAATTCACTAACGCTCTAAAAATGAATATTTCAGCCGCAGTAAAGAATCAACGTTGGCGGATGTTGGTTCTTGACATCCTTTACGATCGGTTACGATGCCTAGAGTACGGAGACCTGTACGATTTCGTCAACTTAGTGAGTTTGATAGGGCCGTATAGTGGGACTTCGGGAAGCTGGACTTTCTTTTCGGGCAATTGCAGTTAGAGTGCAAAGAAGTGTAGGCACTGTGGTTAGGTGTTGTTAGGCATAGCTTCGAGAAGGCCGTACGCAAAGAGCAAGGGGCACTGGACGCCGCCGTAGAACAACAGACCGTGAAGATCGCCGCCTAAGGTTATTGGCCTTAAGGGACCGTTTCTCCACTACCAGGTCCATTGCAAATGAATGGTTTGCAGAACACGGAAGACCTATTGGCATGCGAAGTGTTTACCCACGAATAAGAAGTTTTGGCTTGTTTTCATACCGGCCACGCTGGGTCCTCCCTTTAACTCGAGAACACCGACGTAATCACCTTGAGTGGTGCCGACAACGGTCACTCTGGGATCAGGAATGGAACAGTATTGTCTTTAGTGACGAGTCTCGATTTTGTTTAGGCATGCACGATGGTCGTGCCAGGGTTAGAAGGCGACGTGGTGAAAGGAGGAATCCACAGTTTTTTGTTGAAAGACATGTTCATCACACTGTTGGAGTTATGGTTTGGGGTGCTATAGCTTATACGAAGTTCTAGAACCCCATTTTTACCCTATCTTGACACCCTGGCAGATCCAACTTTTCAACAAGATAATGCCCGACCACATGTTGCAAGAGTCACAATAGACTTCTTTCAACATAATGATGTCATATTGTTACCATGGTCACCAAGATCTCCCGACTTATCCCCAATTGAGCACGTGTGGGATATGATGGGTAGGAGATTGCTCAATTTGCAACGTCCTCCTCAGACTCTAGAAGCACTTCGAGAGGAGTTGGTGGTTGCCTGGAATGAGATACCACAGGAGGACATTGACCACCTGATCAGAAGCATGCCTAGGCGCGTTGGAGAATGCGTAGCACATCAGGGTGCATCCACACATTATTAAAGGTCAAAGGGCTTTAAAGCAGTGCAATCATTTTGAAATTTTTATCATTTACTTATTATGCTTCATTAAGTACTTATACAAAATTTGATTAAAATAAAACCATTAAAACTAGGTGTTCGGATTTATATGTCACTTAGTATACTTTTTGACCAGCTTCTGGAATATGGTAGAAATGACAGAAGGAGGGCACCGAAACAAGCAAAATGTTTAGGGTTGTCTACGAGAAAAAAAGTTTGGGAACTACTGACTTAGATGGAGCAAAAACTTAGCATTCGTGGGCAAAATTTTACAACCCGATATTTGTTTTCATAATCAGGCTTTTTTTTAACATGACTCAAGAGATTGTCGGGCGATCACCTGGTGCAAAGGAAAATGTTGAAAACAGATTTTTTGTGCCTCCTATGGGAACAAATGCAATCCCCTAAAGAGTACTGCTTATGTATAGAAGTAATTAAAATACTTATCGGAAGCCCGACAATTGTGCGCCGTACATAAAGTACACTAATTTCCTCCTGTCGGATACATGGTAGTTATAAGACTAGTAATGAATAATTTTAGGAAAACTAACATTAACCGAAGTCATTGAGTGTACAAAATTTCGAATATACAAGGTGTTTCAGTTTATTGTTGCATAACTTTAAGATTCGATAGAACTTTTAAAATTAATGCATAAAGTCTATATAAACATGCGTGGCTTTCGGAATACAGGGTGTTTAAATTTACTTTCTAAAACACTTTTTTTTAAATATTTACCGAACAATATTTGATGTATAACAGTGAAAATTGGTATACAAGGGTTTTTTGGTACGACAAAACGAACCATGGGCATAGTTTTACTGTCGCTGCTAGAGGGCGCTCTCTACTGTGCCTGCAGTGTATTAAAATAACCGACAATTTTTCTTAGTGCAAATTTTTGCTTTTTGAATAAAAAAACTAATTCTTTGCACTTTTCAACATAAAAAAGCTCTCTTATGAATTTCCGTTATACTTAGCCGTTTTTGAGATATTTCGATTTTTAAGGTTCGATGCATTTTTAATTATTTATGATAAAATAACGTTAAAAAGTCAGTATCCCGATAATTTTTAGAAGTAGGCTGTACCTGCAAATATTTTTGAAACTGAAAGCAGAATAAGGTTAAACTTCAATTAGTTGACAGTTAGTTTTGTTGTCTGTTGAAACCTGAAACGTTTTTTTGCAATTGTGAATGCACGAAATTCAGTTTCTTTTACCTGTTTTTTTTTGTAAGTTTTATAAAAATGCCATTTTTATTCTCCAATCAAGAGTTAGCGGATATTCATTTTGTGTATGGCTTTGTAAATGGAAACGCAGCAGAAGCAGCCAGAGAATACGCACGAAGATTTCCAAACAGACGACATCCAACTGGCTCAGTATTTGTAAGAGTGCATCGCCAAATAATTGAAAATGGTTTTGGAAATCTCCAAAGGGATCAAAACATAAATGTTCGTCAGCGCAGATTTACCCGTATGATTCTGCGTGGGTTTGATAGAGATCCGACCACAAGCGTTAGGAGAGTTTCTGGTGCCTTGGGAATTTCAGCAAGCCATGTTCACTGTGTTCTTAGAAATGACCATAGACATCCTTCCCATTTGCAATCTGTGGAAGGACTACAGCCCGGGGACGGAGAACGAAGAATCACATTTTGACAGTGGATTCTTGATAGAACTGATAATAATAGGGAGTTTTTAAGTAACGTTTTATGGACCGATGAGTCATGGTTCACTAAACGTGGAGTGGTAAATTTTCATTATCAACATATTTGGTCGCATGAAAATCCGCATGCAGTTCGAGAAAGAAATTTTCAGCATGAATTTAGTGTGAACGTGTGGATTGGTATCTACCGTAATCGACTATTTGGACCCTACCTTTTGCCTGCAAGGTTAAATGCTGCGACCTTCTTGGAATTTTTAAAGGCTGAACATGCAAATTTGTGGGATGATGTGATGTTAGATTTAAGAAGATTATCCTGAAAGATGGATCGGCCGTGGACGACCAGTCGCCTGGCTTCCACGATCCTCTGACCTAAATCCATTAGATTTCTTTGTGTGGAGATTTCTAAAAGAAAAAGTGTACCAGACTCCAGTAACCACAAGAGATATGCTAATAGACAAAATCAGGAATGCATGTGATGAAATAAGGCCCTATTTGAATAATCCTATACCACGTTCGATCATTCGTAGATGTGAATTGTGTATGGAACAATTGGGTTTATATTTCGAGCAACTACTTTAGATTTTGTATGTTTGTCCTAACTATCCAATAGGATTTTAGTTGTAAATAATTAATTTAATTTGTTAAAAATAATATTGGAAAATTAAACAAATTAATATTGTTTTTTTTGTTTATTTGAAGTTAGGAATTATTGCTGTGTTTAAAAACACAATCTAAACGGTCATCTTAATTACTTGTAATGTCCAAATCGAAAATGTAAAAAAAATATTATTTTCTCATAAATAATTAAAATTGCGTCGAACCCTAAAAATCTAAATATCTCAAAAACGGCTAACTATAACGAAAACTCACAGGAGAGCTTTTTTATGCAGAAAAGTGCGTAGAATTAGTTTTTTTATTCAAAAAGCAAAAAATTGCACTAAGAAAAATTTTTCGGTCATTTTAATACACTACAGGTACAGTAGAGAGCGCCCTCTAGCGGCTACAGTAAAACTATGCCCATAGTTCGGTTTGTCGTGGCAAAAAACGCTTGTATACCAATTTTCACTGTTATAAATCAAATATTGTTCGAAATATTTAAAAAAAGCTATTTTAGAAAGTAAATTTAAACACCCTGTATTTCGGAAGCCACGCATTTTTCGAGCCATGTTTATATAGACTTTATGAATTAACGACTGCGACCCATCGGCTAGACCGCGACACAAGTATTGTATCCAGATACGCGTCTGCTGAAAATATTTCCCTACCTTCTTAAATTTTAAGGGAAAATCTATGATGTGTAAAATATATCTGAAAGCTGCGTATACATATACTAACATAAAAAAATTGAGATACACCCTCCCCCTACAACCTCATCCCAAAATTTCTAACTCCTCTGAATTTATTTCTGAAAATGAGCAGGAGCCTCCTAAAACGACAGAAAACTAGATTAGAATGATGTTTATTTTGTTCGTGTTTTGCTGCTAGCTCCGCTGCCACTGGGCTGAAAAACTAAAAAGCTTTTTTGTCCTAAGCATATTAGCAACTGTGAAAATCTCATCCAAATCCGAGTGGCACTTTCTAGGTCATAGACGGGCCAAGGATTAGCAGATAGACCGACAGGTAGACAGACTGACAGACAAACAGACCGACGGTAGCATGGTCGTTTGTGTACATCATCTAATATCTAAACAAATATAATATTTTTTAGAATGTGCAGAAAAATCATAGCTGATTAGTACATTTTATTCTATTATTGGATTTAAATAGGCTGGATATACAGTGTGAGTCTTCATAAAGTGCACATAGCAAAATCAAGGAAACTACACCTTATTTTATTGACGGAAAGATTAAAAAAAAAAAAATTAAAAACAATAATTGATTTTTTATGAATATTTTAAAATTTTTATAGTCAGCTGCTAACCCTATTTAAATAAATCGTTACAACTTTTAAACTGAATGTCCTATCATATTGGAATAAATTTTTTAGTGATTGCAAATAATAGGCCGAACCAGTAAAGTGAAAATTTCCACGAAATTAAATGCTATAAATTTAAAATAAAGAGGAATATGCTGAAACTCACTATTTTTTCAATGATTTTTAAAACAATTGCTAAATTTCAATAAAAATTGTCCTATTTACCCTACCTTTTTTAAATGTTAAGTTATTCTACATGTTATTAGCTTCCTAATGGTGAAAAATTGTAAGTTTATAACTTAGATACAAGTTTTTAAATCAGCGTTTCAAAAAGCAGTGAACTGAGTTCAACGCCAGAGTGGGAATAAAACAACAGTATTAACCTACATGAATCATTCATTATCTTTAACAAATAAAATCAAATAGACTTGTCTATAGGATAATCATTTTGTCTTAATGCATCAAATGTTCAAAATGGCCACCCCGTTGCTGCAAACACATTGTAGCGCGAAGTGAAATTGGATGAGTTGCCCTACGAATCATCTCGGGATCATTTTTGATTTCGTTTGCAACACGCAAAACTCTTTCTTCAAGTTCCGCTTCGCTGTTTATGGAACTGTTGTACACCCTTTGTTTCATTGTCCCCCATAAAAAATAGTCGAGAGGTGTGAGATCTGGGGAACGCGCCGGCCACCCAACAGGTCCTTGTCGACCGATCCAGCGGCCTGGATAATTTTCATTAAGAAAAGACCTGACAATCAGCGAGTAATGGGCAGGATATCCATCCATTTGAAGCATCATTCTTCGATGGGTTTGCAGCGGCACTTCTTCCAACAGCAAGGGCAGTTCAGTCCGCAAAAGCTCCAGAAATCTCTCTCCGTTTAATGTCCTCGGGAGTATTATTGGACCAATCAAAAAGTTGTCAATCAGTGCGGCCCACACATTTACAGAAAATTTCACTAGAAATGTTGAAACCCTTTTCAGCCTAGGGTTTTCATCTTTTGGGCACCATTTATGTAAATTACGACAGTTCACGATGCCGTCTCTCGTGAACTGAGATTCATCTGTCCACAGAATTATTTTCGGGAATTCAGGATTGTCTCTTGTTTTTATCAAAATCCATGTAGACATAACGCACCTTGGACGCCAATCCACATCTTCATGCAAGTGCTGCACCCTTTAATAATGGTGTGGATGCAACAATGCTGTCCTCCAGATGCGCCAAACCGATTTCTGGGATACGCCATGACGTAACGCCAAACGTCTCGTACTAGTAGTCGGGTCAGCAAACAAATCATCCAAAATGGCTTCTTCGATAGCAACATGAATAATAACACCTGGTTCGCGGCGATCTCGAGGCAAACCAAGTCCAGTGTTAGCCAGTCTTCTATGTACTTCTTGGAAGTTACGGGCTGATGGAACAGGGCGTGGATTTGGAAATGCAGCTAGATAAGCTGTGCAAGCAGCTCTAGCACTCCCTCGGTACATTCCATAATAATAATGGATATCGGCAATGTGTACCGGAGGGAAATCACTTATAGGTGGCATCGCGACCAAAAAGCGAAAGCGTGATATGTAGCAAACGAAACTGATAAAGTTGGCAGGAGAAACACAAATAGCTGCCTAACTGCCCAACATTCAATTGTTTTTCAACTGGGCCCGCCTCCCCATTCGTACTTCAGCCCGCGCGACTCGACATTGAATCACCAAAAAAAGGTATCTACATGATAAACAATGGTGCCTAGCAAGACGATGCGCATGTCCTTTTTTATAAACACTCATAGAAACTGTTACATTTGAGTAATAAACGTGCAATTTTTACTTTTATAAAGCTGATAACATGTAGAATAACTTACAAATGAAAAAAGGTAGGGTACAAGGGACGATATTTATTGAAATTGAAATTATTGTAAAAATGATGAAAAAAAAAACAGATTTTCATCAAAATTTTCTTTATTCTAAATGGATGTCATTACTTTTCCTGGAATTCTTCACTTTTCAGGCACGTCCTTTTACCAGCAATCACTACAAAATGTATTCCAATATGATAGGACATTTAGTTTAAAAGTTGTAACGAGTTATTTCAATATGGTTAAAAGCTGCTACTAAAAATTTTAAAATATTCATATATTCATAAAAAATCAAATTCATCTTTTTTAGATCATTTATCCGTCGATGAAATAGAGTGTAGTTTCCCTGATTTTGGTATGTGCACTTTATGAAGACTCACACTGTATTGTTTTGTACTTAATGTTCAATATTTCCAGTAGATTCCTTTATCCGCTGTAGCGACATAACTTTGTCTCGATTTCTGAATGACATATCCAAATAAAGAGGCATTTTAAGACCCACGATTATTTCATTCTTCTGTGTTATTTTTAATAGGCTAATAATTCTTCTATCTTTTTCAGGTGAGTACTAAGGCGACTTTTAACTTACTACATAACGTGAGTATTCTTTATCGTTGTATACTTATTTATCATGAATACGTCTCAGATACTGTGCATTTTTTAATATCAGAAAGTTGACAGAGTTGAATTGAGGACTATATACTTTGGCAACGCGATTTTCTGACTAAAGATACTACAGTGTTACAACGAAACACCCAGCAGGCTATCTTTTCTATAAAAATGTTGTAGTCATTATATCTCAACATGTAGAAGAGCTTTATTTAGAACCGATGAGCTCCTCAATCACCACTTTTGGACACACATTTTCTGAAGTTTTTACTGACGTAATGTTTTTTTCTATTATTTATCCAAACTTGTATGTCCAACTTTATATTTATTTATTAATCTGACGTCAGTTCATTTATAACCTAGTCTCTTTTATTGTTTGGTGTGACATGTGTGACCATTGCGTGTATGATTTGTTTTTAATACGTATTGTTCTACTTCTACTTTATACTAAGCTTCCGTTTGCGTTCTATAGAACTTACTTGAGTGATAACACGAATAAACTACCACTGCTACAACGCTCTTCTTAGAATCCTACATTAACGTATCAGTAGAATCGAATCAGAGGTTCAAACTTTCGACACCTTTTTTTTTTAGATTTTGTCGCACGTGTACAAATGGGTAGCTCTAACCTGCATGGCTGGAGCACTGTTCCAAAGCAAAAATTCTTTCAAAAACTGTTTAGGATTATACTGGATTCGTTGCATAAATGTTCATTTCTATATTTTTTATTACGCATTTACACACAATCATCGAGATGTGACCTTGCTACTCAACCACACATCTTATCAGAGTATACCATACATACTATCTTGGCATTCTGCAGCCAACAAAGCATGATGGGGAACTGAGTTGCAGCTTGCAGCATGGTCGTTGAGCGTGCTTCGAATCATTCCTCCATAGATGGCCTCTTTTGATGAAACACACAGCTCAAAGCGAGCAAACGCGGAATGTACTATGTATTTGCACAATAGTAACTATCTAGGCAGCAAGCTCACATTTTGTCATTATTTTTTTTGACGCTTCATAGGTTTTTGTTGTAATAACCCTGTCGGTATTTCCTGATCACCTGATTTCTCAGACCTCTCGCATTTTCCACTGAGGCAGAATAAAATAAGAACTTTTCGAAGCTTACGCCTAAAGATGAAGTGAGACACCTGCTTAATGTCTTCCTTGTGGTTCTGTTCACGACTCACTAACAAATGTGGTAAGTTGAAGGAGGCTACCAACAGTGGCGCTCCCAGGATTTCAGTCTCGGAGGGGTAAAATGGAAAGTAAATTCTCAGTGTGACGTACTGAAGTGTTATAATGATTTAACATTAAAAGCAGATATATGAATTTGTTACAGTCATTTCTGTAGAAAATACATACAACCTTTTTAAATTTTGAATTATACAAAATCAAAGTATAAATAAAGCAAACCAAGCTCGAGCAATCTTCATATAATAAAACAAAAATGCAAAATAATATAAACTATCACAGACTTTTCTAAATAGCAATGTCAGACAAAACAAGTATAAAACTGAATGCACATAGTAAAATTCTTAATCATGAGTAAAACACAAAAAATATTCATTACATAACAAGATTCTCTTAGCCAGTCTCACAGCCTCAAAATAAAACAATCATTACATTAGCGTAGAAAGTGATTTGAACACAATTTGAACAGGCTTAGGTTTATAAAGGAACCTATCGATAGTATTCTGTTTCCTTTTACTCATCCTGACAACAGCAGCTTTCAACCAGCACCAGAAGTTACACAAATATTGTCAAATAAACGGCATTATTGGTTTCCACGCATTCACGTATACCATAATAAAGAACCTTTTCTGTTTGGCAAACAAGATTTCATAAGTTCACGCAGTTTTCAAAAACTAAATATATAATTTGCCATTTCGGACGAACGAAACGCACTGAAGTGCTTATATACAGGGACTTCCGAGATAAAATAGACATAGATGATAAAAAAGTTTAAAAAGGATTAAAGTTTGATCACATACACTGAGTTCAAAGACTTAAGGACCAAAATTAAGCGCGATGAGCGTAACGCATATCAAAAATATCTAGTAGATATCTAAAGTAGCCTATCTCAGGATCCGAACAATTTCTGGTCATTTATCTGTAATAAAAGGGGACAAAATTCCACAATCAGCCAAGTAAACTATAATGGTAAGCAGTATGACAAACCCAATGAAATTGCTTATGCACTATTTTTTCAATCTGTATATACTATGCCCTCGAACGCAACTGATATCAATATTTCGGACTTGCATACTAACATAATACTTCAGAGCTTTTCCGAAGAAGAAGTTTTTGCTGTGTTAAAGCAAATGAAAAATAAATTTACCTCCGGATCCGATGGAATCCCATCATTTTTAGTGTGTGACTGTGCCTACGTCTTAGCTCATCCCTTGACAAATATCTTCAACCTATGTTAAAAACTCACACGTTTCCTGAAATTTGGGGCGAATCAAAGGTGCGTCCCATTTTCAAGAAGGGTGATAGACTACAGGTTGAAAATTATTAACCGATAACCCTAGTATGTATCTTTTCCAAGGCCTTAGAAACTTTGCTTCATAATTTCCTATACCACAATACACATTCCTAAATAAGTACTTCTCAGCATGGCTTTATGAAGGGTAGATCAACCATAACTAACCTAGCCTGTTTTACTCAGCACCTCTGCATTAGATGCTAATAGCCAGGTGGATGTAATTTATACAGATTTTAGTAAAGCATTTGACAAACTTGATCACAGTATTCTGTTAACGAAGCTGAGCTATTTTGGATTCTCCCCCAAGCTGTTATCCTTTCTTAAGTCATATCTATCAGGAAGAAAGCAATATGTTGAATATCAGGGTGTCAAATCCATTGAATTCTTCCCAACCTCAGGGGTACCTCAAGGCTCCTGCTTAGGTACTTTGCTTTTCATACTGTTCATAAACGATATTGTTAGCGACATCGACAGCAGCCACTTAATCTATGCTGATGATCTGAAATTTTTTTCCAATGTCGACTGCAGCACTGACTGTGCTCACTTACAAAAAGACCTAGCCAAAATACTTAAATGCTGTAAATCGACTTCCAATTAACTACAGTAAATGTAGTGTTATGTATTACACCAGAAAACTAGATATTATTGCATTTGACTACAGAATTGGCAATCATTCTCTGCTGAGAGTACAAGAATGCAAGGACCTGGGTGTGATTTTTGACATGTCACTTAGCTTGAATCCTCATATTGAGTACCTTATTAATGCTGTCAACAGATTATTAGGTAACAAAGATGCCATGATTATGCTTTATAATTCATTCATACTGTCTAAATTAGAATATGGACGGCTAATATGGAATCCATGCTATGTTACAACTTGTGGTTCTCTGGAGAAGATTCAACGGAAATTTCTGAAATTTCTTTCATTCAAAATTGACGGTAGGTACCCACCCATTGGGGTCCCACAAGAAGACCTGTTACGTAAGCACACGTTTATCAGTCTTGATACCAGAAGAAAGATTCACTCGCTAATATTCCTGCATAAAGTAGTGCATAGCAGTTATGATTGTCCATCATTTCTAGCACAGATTAAATTTAATGCTCCAAAATTTGTTACTCGCAATACACTCACTTTTTACCTACCCTACCCCACGAACTAACTTACTGTTGCACTCACCTTTGTACTCGATGTGTACATGTTATAATAGTCTACAGAGTACATTTGATTTGTTCAACACAAGTATTTCGAATATTAAGAGAGTTTGCAGTGAAATGATTTAGTTTTTAGTTTTCGTTGTATTTTTATATATTTTTTTTACTATTTCTATTGCTGTTTTGCAACCAGTAATTGGTTAACACTGTTGGTGGTGGATTTCAATAAATAAATAAATAAATAAATAATGCAGCTGGGGTATGGACTAAACACTTCGTAATTGAAATTATATTAAATTTCCATTTTTTCATTTTTTAGACACGATTCTGTTATGGTATAAAAATTAAAAACAAACAAAAATTGATTTACTGGCTTATGCGTGAAAAATAAAAAATTAATGGAACACAGAAAATAGCGTTAATACCAACCAGATCAACAAAACTGCGCTTGTTCACTGCTCAGCCAAATTTTGTTGCGGACTCCGGACTGGTACAGAAGTTAGACACTAGACTACAACATAAAAGACTAGACTATACCTGTTCCAACAGGAAGAAGCGCACACCGTTGCTGTTGATGGGAGGGTAGTCGCTAGTCGCATGTGCACCGAGCGGGTTGGCAGTGTTGCCGCTATCCTTTCTTAAAGTTACAGATTTTTTTATAAGACGTGTACTTTATACCACCATCTTAAAGCATACTCGAGTCATCTGGAGGGAGGATTATTACCCCCTTTACCCGCCCCCCCGTGGGAGCGCTAGTGTATAGAAATATTTAATCATGGTGGTGCAAAGCAAATCGTCTGCATAAATGAACTTAAACTTGGTGAGGTCTTGTGATATCAAGCGCTGCAAAATAAAGGAGCGATGAATTATAAAACAGCACGTCAAGCGTAATTCAATTAGCGAGCGCATCTAATTAAATTGCAATCGATCGAAACTTCATTAGACAGAATGATGCATAAATTGAATATGCAAAAGTAGATGTCTTATGGGGATTCGGTCTCAAAACTTCCAAAATCCGCCACCAGAGGCGCTGGCGTCGCGCGCCATTGACAGGTTGTTGGACGGAATCTGTAATCGAAATTCATGAGTTGGGGATTCCGCCGCTAGATGGCGCTGTCAAACCAAACGGAATCTGTGTGTCATTGGACACCTGTCATGCGTCATTGGGCATCTCACGCATAGATGGCGTTACACGTCATCTGTCATACGTCATTGGACACCTGTCATTGATGGGTTGAGCATCTCGCGCATAGATGGCGCCGATTTGTTTGGCGCTGTACAAACCAAACGGAATCTATGTGTCATTGGACAGCTGCCATTGATGGGTTGGGCATCTCGCGCATAGATGGCGCCGATGTCGCACCTGTCTGGTGTTGGCGTGGATTACGGGGGGCATTCAGAACGTGTATACAGGGGTGCATCGAAAAATAGCGGATCGATGGACCGACGGTATATCGTTAAATCGTATATAGCAAGGCGTGACCTAAATAGCGTGGTGGGCTCCTCTGGTCGGTCGGTCGGTCGGTCAGAATGTCTCATAACCTGTATACGATGTACTGTTATTATTATACAGGATGATACCGTTCAAAATGAAACTTTATGTAGTAGAATGATGGTGGGGGGGTGGGGAGTCGAAGGAACCGACTGTTTTTTTTTGTTTGACAACAGGCTGAATACGAAATAAACATAGCTTTCTGAAAAATGTATTTTTTAATGATATACAGATACAAGTTTAGATAACAGAGTTTTTAGTTGATGTAACAAATCCTCGCTGGGGCATGGTACTCCAAATAGAGTCCAATGAAATGGTCCGGTCGCAACAACTTTTCTTGTAAATTCATTAAATTTATAGTAAGTTGCGTGACGGAAAAAGTAAATATGGCCATCAATCCATCGAAATGCGAGAGAAATATCTCCAGGTAATTCAGGAAATATGTCTCTTATCCGTCCTCTGTTCAACACATCAGTAAAATCGTTAGAAAATTCTATATATGACATATTATTATAAAAGGTATAGGACCGTCCTGCGTTTGATTGAAAAATAGCATTGATTCGAGCCCTATCGGGTATATCAATTGAAAAATTATCAAGAAATTTAATGGTAGGGAATGATGCTGAGAAATAGTTGTTTGGAGACACAATGGTAATCAAGTCACCGTTTGTTGATTGGAAAATATGTTGTAAAGTGTATTGACGTAATTCTGTAGGAACATAATCGACAAGAAGTTCAGGCTGAGATGGGATAATCATTTCGTTTAAGTCTAGTTTCCATATAAACATATCATGTGCAATATATAATCAGTAATTTGAAAACTCTGGAGCAATGGCTAAAAACATAAAATCTGGAATAATATCACACAAATTTTTGAGGATCGGCTGCTTACGAGTTGTAGATCTTATAGTTGTTGTTGTTTTTGGTATTGCTGATGCGGTGGTAGACTTTGGGATTGAATCATATTTGTTTTTTCTTCCATATAGATATTGTACTGCATTTATATCATCAACATCTAGACCACGAATCTCATGCTGATAGAAGGCAAACATAATAGCATTCGGAGAAGCACTATGTGCTATGCCGAGGGCATGTCCAATTTCATGAACCAACACCATAAGAAAACTAGTTTGATTTTTGGGTATATTAGGATTATTCCCAAAATACCAGCGTTCATTTATATCTAAATGGATTTCTCTACAGGTGCCGCTAGAGTCAGGAAAGTATGCATGTCCTAAAACGCCGCCAGCATCATCTAATGTCAATGGACATTCATCATTACCCATACAGTTTGCGCTAAAATAATGAGTCTTGCTAACCATGGTTATAGTAATATCAGGAGGATATAGAGTGGGATTGGTAACCATTGTAAATGTTAAGTTTGAAACATTTTGCCACATCTGAAAAGCCATTTCTGCATCTTTTTGGGCCGCAGGTGTGTTTCGAGGGAAATACCATTTCAGGTCATGTTTCCGAAATGGAAAACTTGCTCTAAATTCAGCATCACTGTATTGACAACGCGGACGATTCATAAATTCAATTGTTGCATTATTCAACAATCCATCCACTGGTAAATTATACTTTTCTTGCAAGTTAGTTAGCAAAGTAGAGAGATCTGTTGTATTATCGATGATATGTTCATATTGAGTTAGGTATACTATAGCGTCTTTTTCGGAGAAATCGTTGCAAAGCACGTATGTGAAAGTTGAAATAAAAAATAATACGTCTACCCACATCAACATCTTGATAGAGAATGATGTCAAAAATCTCAGATAGCAAATATAAATTCGTTTACCCCCCCAATCAAAATCTTGACTGAAAAAAAATTAGGCAGCAAATATACAATAATCATACACGAATTTCTATATTTCTAAAATTCTACTCTCATGTGCAACTTGTAATTGGAATTTCCGCCGGACAAACGATACATTCATGTATTACTAAGAAATTATATAAAAAATACTGCAACCGCAATGAATGTTGTTTTCTCGATAAAAATGGTACTGAGAATATGATGCATATAATATGCATATTTACGATACAATTATCTCATGCACGCGTGTGTCATCTCAACTACGTACTTATATTGAGCGAGCGCATGCAGTTTTCTCGATAAAAATGGTACTGAGAATATGATGCATGTAATATGCATATTTACGATACAATTATCTCATGCACGCGTGTGTCATCTCTACTACGTACTTATATTGAGCGAGCGCATGCAATAGTCATCATTGTTTCACACTTAACGCACAACGCTGCAAGCTGCAACAACGACCGCAGTACAATTAGTGCTTCGAGAGAGACGAGAGAGCGAAAATTTTAAAAAAAGTAAGTGCTATTTTATTTAATATTTTTCTTTTTTATGTCTCTAAATGCAACTGTTTTTTTTTTCGTGTTATGCTTCAAAATAGTTAGACGACTCAATTTTTTTTATAGATGGATTTATCAAAAATTAATGCTGCGTCTTCGATTGTAGACCGCAAACCTATCAGAAAATTAAAGGACCTACCAGTCGGGACACCATTTGCAATCCAAGCAGCTAAAGTGGTCAAGTCGAAATTTGGGGAAGCCGTGCTACTAGATTTAGGACCGGAAGTGCTATTTCTACCACAGCGGGTGACGGAAACGTACCAGCCGGTCATCGACGAACTTTTTCACGGAAAATACTCGATCATCTTCCAAGGGGAAGTGGACGTAGGGAAAAGCCGACCGCTAGCATCATTCAAAATAGTGGAAAATTAGCAAAGCAGAGAACAGGAGGAGGACAGGGTGAGCATTTTTATATATTTTTGAGTAATGTGTTTGCTTGAAAAAAAAAATGTCGTCTTTTCAAATGTCTTCAAATAAGGTTAAAAAGATCATCAAACAAACAGACGGTGTTCTACTATCAATTGTTAGTCTACGGAAAATTTTATTTGATAATTTTACAATCAGAGACGCGGAAGTGTAGCTGAAACGAATAGAAAAACAAATTAGATTATGTAAACGGGTAATTCGTAGTAGAAGGCAAAATAAATTATCTGTAGGGACCTGTAGAAAAGTAGAAACAAATTTGGGGCATTTTAAACATTTTAGAAAGTTGATTTTAACTAGACATATTGGAGCAGGACTTCACTTAACATTGGGTCAGAGGGTTAGATGGGAAAATGTAGAATCGAGCTTTCAAAGTAGAATAAAAACCGGTTCCATAGCTAATTTGCGTCATAAGGACTTGAATCAATTTTTAGCAGATTGTGTAGTTGTTTTTAAAAGGAAAATTAGGAATATTTTGAACACCCATTGTGCGCTCAAAGTAAATACAACATTTTGCGGGGAGTTTATTAGGAAATCGGGGGATAATGAAATTTTGGGAATTAAATATATTAATACTAAAAATCATATTATTGATACATCAACTCAAATAGACGAGTGGTTTAAGATATATGTTAAAGATAAACTTTTAAACGAATTATCGGAATTTGCTGAAAAAGATTCGGGATTTGCGTTAAATAAAATTATTTCCTTAGTTGTTAATATCAGTAAATATCAATTGGGAAACGGTTCATCTTATATTAGACTACCAGAACCGATTATAAAGAAAAATGCTTGTATAAACATTAAAAATATAGATCAAAATTGCTTTTACTGGGCCATTGTAAGCGCTCTTCGGACTCCTAGCAAAAAAAGACATGCAGAACTAACCTCCTCATATCCACACTTTACTGACGTTTTACAAACAGAAAATTTAGATAGTCCTATGCTGCTAACAAAAATTTCAAAATTTGAAAAGATGAATAACATTTCAGTCAATGTTTACGCTTTAGAATTGATCGAAACAGAAAAAAAAATCATTTTACATAGTAGTACCAGCAAGATTAACGGAAAATAAACGGGATACGCATGTTAATTTACTTTTAGCTCAAAATAAATATTATCCGCGTTTAAATGATTATGATGCTCCTCCACCAGCGCCAGCAAATGAAGATAATGATTCAATCGATGAAATTAAATATCACTATTGTTGGATTAAAAATCTTTCGCGTCTTATTAGTAGCCAGTTAAATAAACATCGTGAGAAAAAATTTATTTGCGATAGATGTCTGAACTATTTCCATCAGCAAAATAAATTAGTTGAACATGAAAAACTGTGTTCTAAATTTAATAAATATAAAATTAACCTTCCTAAAGAGAGCTGCGTTGAATTTAAAAACTTTACATACCAACAAAATACTCCTTTTGTTGTTTATGCAGATTTTGAATGTCAATTAGAAAATCATAAAGAAAGTAGCGTCGTAAATTTAACTAAAACCATAAAATATCAAAAACACGTTCCGTATAGTGTTGGTTTCTATGTAAAATGCAGCTATGATGATAGCCTTTCTTATTTCGAGAGCTATCGAGGTGCAGATTGTATGGATTGGTTTGCAAATCGTATAGTATGGCTGGTGTTGCGCAATTTGTAAACTCAAAAATAAAAACAAGCGTACCTATGATTGAAAAATTAGACACATGTAAGGCAACATCATGTCATATTTGCGGTAAGAGATTTTCAAAAACAAAAAAAGACATAATCGTTAGAGATCACAACCATTTCAGTGGAGAGTTCAGAGGTTACGCACACCAAGCATGCAATCTGAACTTTAGAAAATTGTTTGTTGTGCCGGTTATATTCCATAATTTAAGTGGGTACGATAGTCACTTTATGATTTCGAATTTATGTAAAAAAGGTCGCTTAAGTCTACTTCCCATCAACAAAGATAAATACATCTCCTTTACGCTGCACTCAGATGAAAATAACATTAAATTGCGGTTTATAGACTCTTTTCGATTTATGGGGGCGTCTCTTGATGAATTAGCTGCAATTTTAGCAGAATCAGAAAAGAAAATTTTACAAAGGGAATTTCAAAATTTAGATGAAGATAAATTCAAATTATTAACACAGAAAGGAGTTTTCTGTTACGATTACATTGATTCGTTGAAAAAATTAAATGAAACGACTTTGCCCCCAATTGAAAAATTTTACAATAAATTAAACGATGAAAGTGTAAGTGACGAGAAGTATGCTCATGCGCAATCTGTTTGGCAACAGTTTAACATTAAAACATTAGGAGAGTATTCTGATATATATTTAAAAACAGATATTCTGCTTCTTGCCGACGTTTTTGAGCAATTGCGTAAAAAATGTTTCTCCACCTATGGTCTGGATCCTGCGTGGTACTATACAATGCCCGGATATACGTGGGACTGTATGCTCAAATACACTGGGTGTAAGTTAGAACTACTAAAGGATCTAGATATGGTGATGTTTTACGAAAATGCTATAAGAGGTGGAATTTCGGTGTGTGGCAACCGATTTTCGGAGGCCAACAATAAATATATGCCCGAATATGATCCTGAAAAGCCGTCCAAGTACCTTATGTACCTGGATGTGAATAGCTTATATGGGAATGCTATGCAGCAACCCTTACCCTACGGAGGGTTCAAATGGGTAGATGATGTAACATCGTTTGATGTGATGTCAATACCCGACGACTCTGACGTAGGGTACGTGCTACAAGTCGATCTATCGTACCCACAAGAACTGCACGATAAACACAAAGATTTTCCGTTTGCGGCAGAACGTAGCGTACCACCCAGCGACGGCGGGGTAAAATTGCCGAAATTAATGGCAACACTTACGGATAAAAAAGAGTACACGGTTCACTATAAAAATTTAAAACAAATGCTAGCTAATGGGTTAAAGTTAACGAAAATCCATAAAATTTTACAATTTAAACAAGCAGCCTGGCTGAAACCCTACATCGAGTTGAATACTCGATGTAGAGCTGCAGCCCGGAATGATTTCGAAAAAAATCTTTTTAAATTAATGAATAATGCAGTATTCGGTAAGACCATGGAAAATATACGTAAGCACCGCGTATGTAAAATCGTTAAATCTTGGGGTGGTCGCTATGGGGCAGCAAACTTGATTTCGAGTTTTCGGTTCCACAGTCGCACAATTTTAGAGGAAAATCTGGTGGTTATCGAATTGAACAAGGCTGAAATAACGTTTAACAAACCTCTGTATGTAGGGCAGGCAATTCTAGACCTATCGAAACTAGTCATGTACGATTTTCATTACACCTATATGCTACCAAAAATGGGTGCAGAAAGGTGTAAGCTCATGTACATGGACACAGACAGTTTTATCTACGAATTGCAATGTGAGGATGCATATGAGGAGATCATTAAAGCTGATTCCAGTAAATTTGATACTTCGGATTATCCTGAAAATAACATATATAAAATACTGCGTAAGAACAAAAAGGTGCCGGGTCTAATGAAAGATGAAAATAACGGTAAAATTATGACACATTTTGTTGGACTTCGAAGCAAAATGTATAGTTACAAGGTGCAGGGTGGGAAGGTGGTTAAAAAATCTAAAGGGGTTAAGTACAATGTTGTTAAAAATAAAATTGCATTTGAGGATTATGTTGAATGTTTGAAAGAATTTAAGGAAAAAACAGCTACACAACGCTGTATCAGGTCGTATGCACACAACGTATATTCTGTTGAACAGTCAAAAATTAGTTTAAGTCCGTATGACGACAAACGTTATTTAATTCCGAACAGTTTTGACACACTTCCGTGGGGGCATTACAGTATCTTATAATAGCGTTTTTTTTTTGTTATAGATGAATGCCCCAACATTATCAGAGTTAGCTGTTAGAAAAATTTGCGAATCAATAACATCATCAGCAGTAGAATTCATGGAGCAGTCTCCACTACCATGGAAATTAACTACGGAAATTGTGAAACAATTTCCTTTATATAAATGGCACGCTATGATTAAAGAAGCCAAAAATGATCTTGATTCTTCATATACAGGAATTAACTTTATTAGATGTCACAAAGAAATAGATCCAAATTTAATTCACACTATATTAGGAAAATCAGATTGGGGTTATGTTTTTGAAGATTATTCTAGTTACTGTCTATGGACAAGTGGATATTGGCTGGACCAATATTACCTACACGTATGTAAAAATTGTTTATCTAAATTTAAAGAAATACATAAAACTTTAAATAAACGTTTATTTGCCTGCTATGACCATTCTCACGAGGTTCACGATGCACATGACATTATTTTGAACGTATACCAAAAAAGTATAATTGGTGTCACAGCTGCTTTAAAAGCGTAGTGTTTGAACTAAAAGACCAGGAATCTTGCAGAGATGCCTTACATGATAGGTCTAGAAATAACATCCGAATCCGATTTGATGAATCTGATGTAGACAGCGATATTGAGTTTTAAAAAACATCACAGCAAACAAATTACAAAAAAATATATAAAAAGCGTTCATCCGTCCTCCAGTTTCTCTCTATCTATTGTACTAACATTTATATATATATATATTTTTTTTTTCAAACATGTATGTAGTACTAACATTTATATATATATTTTTTTTCAAACATGTATGTAATTAGATTTAATAAATGAATATTTATAAAAAAATGTTTTATTGATTTCGTTAGATTTTTCTAGTAAGAAGAGTTCACAACAACAACAAGATGTCCTGATAGCTTGAGTCGTCAGAGGTGTGCAACATCAGAAGCAATGTTAGTGCGTGGTTGGAGTTCAAAACTTAGCGTGTTCAAAAACAAAAAAAAAAACACGCACACACATAATACTAACATTACTTCTGATGTTGTGGCGCGGTTCTTCGGGCTATCAAGACATCTTTTTGGTATTTTTGAACAAAGTGTGCACGTCACGTGCGTCACGTATCACGTCACGTGCGTCACGTGTCACGTCACGTGCGTCACGTGTCACGTCACGTCACGTGTCACGTTACGTGACGTATATCATAATGAAACGACAGATATGCATTTTTACAAAAACTTTATTAAAATCGTTCAAGATCATTAGCGATCCTATGTCTATAGAAAAATATATGTTGTCCTAACGCTATATGTTGTAAAGTACAGCCTACGAGCTTAAATGTATACAATTTTTGAATAGCATCTGAAAACGTATAATTTTGATCATTAAAACTAGCTCGAACAATCTTAAGCGCATTATAATAATAGCTTGGAAATTCAACAGTTTCTAGCATAGACATATACGGTACTAAAAGTTCATTATTTGCTTCTAAAAGAGCGTTCACGTCCATTTCTGAGAGGTAGAAACTAATGTTGTGCTTGGTTATTTCGAGAATTTTCGTACTATCATAGATTAGTCGTCGAATTCTGCAATAGTCACCGCACTCGATTTCGACAGGATCATACTTGTCAGGAAGGTTCTTCTCCTCCTCGTCCTCCTGCTCCTCCGTCTCCTTCACCGTTACCACATTGAGCTGGGTGATTAATTGTTCCCACTCATAGGAACTGAAAGATAGTTTCAACCGTGATGAGTTCCACACAATTACAGCAGGAGTAAATGATCTCGCTGGGCTTAGACCGCATCCAATTTGGTATGATCCATTTGGAAACTGCGTGTACAGCAGATAATGGTCCTCGTTCTTGGCCGCTTCTTCGTACCTTTCCAGAATAGCATCCAGCTCACGGTCGTAGTTTACAGATGATTCGTGTGAGCTGCTGGTGGTGAGGTCAAACTCGCTGCAACTTGAACCACTAGCACTGGTATCCATTTTTTTTTTACTAGCTGCCTGACTGACTGACTGACTGACTGCAACCGACTGAGAACTCACTTTTAGCAGAAACCCCCCCACCCCATACACCTAGACGATCGCATCATTGTCAATCCAACTATTATGTTTTGCATCAAGGCCAAGCCATTTGACGTACATTTTTTTACCTTTACGACGTAAAACTTTTTCAACTAAATAAACATCTGGATTGGCTGTTTTCTGTAATTCTTCGTCATAAAAGGCTCCTTTGATCGGTGCACCTTGCATATCTTCGAGCATGTACGTTGCAGGGTTGGTAATATTAATTTTAGTAACTTTAAATAATTCCGTTGTCCAGCTTGGAACGTATCCCTTGTCGAATAGCATTTTGGTTTTGCTGATGCGTACAATGTCACCAACTTTAAACTTACGCGGGCCCGCGATTTTTAAATGAGTATATTTTCGATTTAAGATACATTTTTCGTTGGATTTATTAATTTGTGATGGTTTACATCCGATGGTTTGATGACGTGTTCCATTGTATTCATTGGTAATGCTTTGTAATATATCAATCCATTTATACGATCCCATTAAGCTAAAGTATTTGTAAAGTTTATTTTTCAACGTCCTTATGGCTCTTTCAGCAATGGCCGCTTTCTTGATGCTATATGTACTATAATGATTAATATCATGCTTCTTCATTAAAGTTTGAAATTTACTATTGTAAAATTCTTTACCTTGATCAGATTGTAGATTTTTCGGCGTACGTTCCGTATGTGCGAGGATATCCGAAAACGCACGAGTTATCTCCTCACCCGTCTTTGTCTTTAACGGTCTAGTTCACATAAACTTGGAAAAAGAATCGATTACGACGAGAATTAATTTGAAATTTTTATTTTGATGAGCATAAGGTCGCATTTCAGCTAAGTCCGTCTGCCATAAATCGTCTAAGCCTTTAATGATGGTACGTCGTCTTAGATAATTTTTTCGAGCAGGCTTGTGCAGCTCGTTAACTAGTTGTAGCTTCTCCTTGGCGTACGTCATCATGTTTTAACGCTTTAAATTGTTGTTCCATCGGCTTTATACGCTTAGCAAGATCGAATGTTTTCAATGATATATATGATGTGCGTCCTTGCAAAAGTTGTAATTCAGAGGATAAATCAATGATATTTTTCCGTATTGGAGTCAAATCGGTATGAGACTTAATTGTAGCCAACTCCTGTTCTATTCTTGTTGTTATATTTGCAATAGAGTCATCTACATATTTTTTTGTTGCCATATGTTTACCAGAAGTAGGCGGATTTCTCGAAATAAACTCTGTTATTTGATCTGTTTTTGCTGTTATTTTTTTTAAATCAATCACTGAAGTATCTACGTATTTTTTAGTTGCCGCATCTGAATTATCTGTGGGATCTTTTATATTACACAACTTTACGTTCTTGAAGTCAACATTTCCATCAGAAGTATGGGGTAGTGTTAACTTTGGCGGTGTACGCATATACGGAAGTGTCTTTTGTTTATCAAAGCGACGTCCGAATTTATCAAGACTCATCGTGTAAATGAAAGACCAAGGAACTAGATTACTGTATTATATTAGCTTCTTTTAGCTCGTTGAGGATGGCTACTATTTCATTATCATGCGACGTATTGCCAGCTTCCTGAGATGCCATAAGGAGTTTAAGTCGATCGATTAATTCATTGGGATCATCCCAGTACACGTATTCGATTGGTTCCTCGTTGTATGTCAAGTAATCACCGATACCTTTTCCTGTTGGCGGTTTTGATGTTGATGATGTTGTTGTTGTTGTTGTTGTTGTTGTTGAGGGAGTGGATCTTGTTAATGATCGACTAAGTGGACTACGTATTTTTGTAGATGTTGATCGTGTGGCAATTGTACCTTTATTTTTCTGCACATCTTTAAAGAGAGGCTTAATAATGTGATTATATTTAAATCCTGTCGAACCTTTTAGGCGTCCAAGCGAATCTAAATGAACACGGGTACTTTGCAATAGATTTTTATAGGGTTGTAAATCTGCATCTGCATAGTTTGGGTCATTATAGAATAAAAGTTGATACAGCCCAGGTGTGCCACGAAACCATGTACCTGCTAAGTTTGTCCCCTCAGGTAATATCTGTATTTGGCCAGTCGCTCTATCAAATTTAATTCGGCGTTTACCTAACATCCAACCAATGTTGTCGGTATATATAGGTCCATAATTTTTATCAATTTTATCGTTTTGTGTCCAAAAATCTTGTAAATAATTATGGCTTATTGGGGGATATTGATCTAAGTATTCTTCTATTGCTTCTTGTGAAAAATCAGCAGGACGCATTTCTTCAGGTAGTGGTGGTGTTTCAGGTCTCGGCGGTATATTACCTTGTTCATCAGTTGAAGCCACGTCTTCTAAATTGAGATAGTTTGGGTTCTGTGTGAATACATCATCATCATCATCATCATCCTGTTTCAATTTTCCCTCTTTTTTAATACTAAATGAAGGATACTGCTGAGTCTTAGCTATTTGCTTAAGAGGTTCAGATATTGGTTTGAAAAGTTTTCTAATAGATTCATCTTCTGCAGTTCGACCTAACTTTAAAGTAAGATACTTTTTACGTATAGCTCGAGCAAGTTCTGCGATCTTTCTTTTATGACTAGCAACGGCAACTTGGTCCTTTGACATCATGTTACTGAATGATGGCGTACATGATAAGCCTACAATTTTATGTACTTATCAAATCCTACTCTGTATCGACCATAATTAAGAGGAAAGTCTTTAACAATAACTAACGTACCGTACTTTTCTGCCCAACATTCCGAACACATCTTTTTGAATTCATCAAAAGTAACATCTGGAGATACATGCTCATCAAATATATGTTTTAGATTAATTTCATCCTGCTTAAATAGTACTATAATGTTACAGTTGTCTCGTATGAGCTGTTTTGGAATTTTAGAGTATGTTTGGTAGAGATATGCAGCATCGATATCTTTATGACGACACATGGAGTAATACTCTCGAATTTTCTGCTGACCGTCACACGACACGTCGTCAAATATGAATATAGAGCTATTTTTAGCCTTACTTGGACTTATAATTTCCTCGTTATCCTTAAATGGGAAATAGCCAACACCCTTAGCAGCGGAAATCACTTCTTGAAGCAGTTGATACTTTGGTTGATACAACGATTTTGAATAAAAGTAAACATTTTTAAACTTAGCACCGTTTGGATGGAAAAGCAGCGCCAGCATTACGTTCGTTTTTCCACATCCGCTTGGTCCGCAGATGATAGCGCGAAACGAATTCGGTAACAATTTACCATGTTTACTATGTTGAGTTTTTGCTGTAAAATCCAAGTTATCAATGGGTAATGACTGCTCTTGTTGAACAACCTTCATCGTGTGGCGTTCGAATAAGGAATGTGTAAAAGTATATATGTAGATATTGCTAACGCATCATCAACAGTTCTCATGTTAACGTACAAGGGTGAAGGTGTTGTAAACTCTCTGATAAATAATCTTCCGATAGAACTCCACGTACCTTCGTATCAGTTCCTGGGACGTAAGTGTGCGACAGATTAGGATATTTTTTTTTTCATTCTCACACATGTATATGTATATTTTCAGCGGGGACTAAATTAAAGAAGAGGTTAGCACGAGGAGATCCTGGAAAGAACCCATTGGATCGTGCTGCAAGAGACCACGATATTGCATACGCCTTATACAAAAATTTGAAAGACAGACACAAAGCTGATTGGATTCTTGAGAACCGAGCCTGGGAACGTGTAAAAGCACCTGACGCTTCACTAGAAGAAAAGACTGCAGCTTGGCTAACAACTACCGCAATGAAAGTTAAGCGAAAATTGGGTATGGGGCAGAAGAAATCATCTTTTCGACGAGGTGTTCTCACGAAAATCACAAAGTCCTTGAAGAAAAATGCTCCCACCACCACGACATTAAAAAAGTCTGCATTGGTTGCTCTTAAAGCGGCAAGATTAGCGGTGAAGAGTGCAGGTGGAAAACATAAAGTTCGACTACCGAGAATAATTCCGATCGAAGGAAAATCTGGGGGATTCCTACCCTTGATCCCCCTTTTCGCCGGATTAAGTGCCTTGGGGGCGCTCGCAGGGGAGCTGCAGGTGTGGCCAAACGGTCGTTGATGCCAAGAATGCACAAAAGAAATTGGAGGAAGACCATCGCCATAACAAAGCTATGGAGTCTTTGGGCAAAGGATTGTATTTGAGAAGAAATGCTAAAGGTGGTTATGGGTTGTACCTCAAAAAAAAAACTCAAAAAACTAAACATCAAGCTACCCAAGAAAGCGCTTTATGATTATGAAATAAAGCAATATGCGAAGCTCTTGAACATACCTCATTTCCGAGGTGTCTTCATGCGTGACACTTTACCACGAGACGGTCCACGTAAAAGAGAATGCGCCGTCGTGAACTTAGATATTTCACAAAACAACGGAACTCATTGGGTAGCTTATAAAAAGATAAACAACAACGTTGAGTATTTCGATTCATTTGGTAACCTGAAGCCTCCACAGGAACTTGTTCGATATCTGAAAAACGCTAAAATTTTCTACAACAACGATCCTTACCAAACTTATAATCAAGTTAATTGCGGACAATTGTGTTGTGAAATTA
>CAVLJG010000004.1:102775989-102802170 GCA_963669975.1 Acanthoscelides obtectus | reverse complement strand
AACATTGAGTTTAAAGGCAGTGTTATTGCATATTGGAAATATTTACCATCTCTTCCTGTAGGGTATGCAGTTCACATGAAAGAATCATATGACAATATGAAGTACCTATTGACATGCATAAAATACGATGAGCACCAATGGCATATTTGTGGCGATTTGAAAGTTGTTGCACTTTTATTTGGGCTGCAGCTAGGCTACACATAGTTTTGCTGTTTTTTGTGTGAATGGGACAGTCGGGCAAGGCACTTCATTACACCAGACAAAACTGGCCTGTTCGTCAAATCCTAGAGCCAGGTCAAAAATATGTACAGCATATGCCATTAGTAGATTCGAACAAAATTTTATTACCACCACTGCATATCAAGTTGGGCCTAATGAAAAACTTTGTCAAAGCATTAGATAGAGATGGGTCAGCTTTTCAATACCTGCGTCAGAAATTTCCAAGACTAAGTGAGGCAAAGGTTAAAGAAGGTATTTTTGTTGGGCCACAGATTCGAAATATTTTGAAAGATACACAGTTTGAAAACACTTTAACAGGTATTGAAAATACTGCTTGGAATGATTTCCGTCTGGTGGTCACTAATTTCTTGGAAAACAGAAAAGCTGACAACTATAACACCCTTGTCAAAAATATGCTGTCATCGTATCAAAAGATGGGCTGAAATATGTCTCTTAAGATTCATTTCCTATACTCACACCTGGACTTTTTTCTTGACAATTGCGGAGCCGTAAGTGATGAGCACGGCGAACGTTTTCATCAGGATATTTCAACAATGGAAAAAAGGTACCAGGGAAAGTGGAATCCTTCCATGCTTGCAGACTACTGTTGGACTCTTGGTAGAGATGCTCCAGAAACGATCCATAAAAGAACAGCAAAAAGACAGCGCATATAATGATTTTTATAAGTATATGAATCTTGTTACTTTTTTTAATATATCCTTAAAAATAAAAAGTTTTTTTTCTAAACCGCAACTAATTTTTTTATTTCATTGTTATTTTTGGATTCAGCGCCCCAAAATTAACAAAGAAGTGCACTTTTCCCACAAGATACAATTAAAAAACTAAAATTTGTTGGCCAGTGTAATGTGACTCGTGTGCGCAAAGTTTTTAACTCAGACCGTCGACTAAGTATTCGTTTAATTGCCCAGATGTTAAATTTACCAAAATCTGTGGTTCATGACATTGTGACACAACATTTGAACATGTGCAAGGTGTACGCAAAGATGGTCCCAAAAGTGCTCACTGACGACCAGAAATTGCGGCGAGTGGAAGTGTGCCAAGAAAATTTGAACATGTGTGAAAGTGACCCCCAATTTTTGACGGTCGTGGATCTTTGAGTAAGATCCCGAGACAAAGAGGCAATCTTCCGAGTGGCACACGACGGCGTCTCCTTGCCCAAAAAAGGGAAGAATGAGCAAATCCAAAGTAAAAACGATGCTCATTGTCTTTTTTGACATCAAAGGCATCGTCCACCATGAATTTATTCCTCCTGGACAAACCGTCAATGCCAAGTTTTACGTGGAAGTGCTCAGGAGACTCAAACGAAGGGTCAGCCGGGTCCGACAAGACAGCGCAGCCGACTGGAAGTTGCACCACGACAACGCCCCGGCTCACACCGCCTTTCTTGTGAACAGCTACCTGACCAAGGCCGGCATCCCAACGCTTCCGCAGCCGCCCTACAGCCCAGATGTGGCTCCACCGGACTTTTTTTTGTTTCCTCGCCTGAAAACGCCGATGAAAGGCAAGCATTTTGAGACGACAGAGGGGATCCGGCGAATGCCTTCCGTGACGCCTTCAATGCTTGGAAATCGCGCTGGTAGCGCTGCATCGACGCAGAAGGAGCCTATTTTGAAAGTTTTTAAAGAATTGTAACGATTGGCTCAATAAATTTTTAAATCGACCCAGTCCTATTACTTTCCGGACAAACCCTTTATGTGTAAAATGTTCTAAAGATACTAATATTTCCGAAAATGATAACAGAATCTGTAGGGTTTAAAAACACCACCTGAAGCTTTTTTATATTATGTTTTCAAGTTAGAACTAATATTTCTTTCCTTATTTGTGAAATTGTGCTTAGAGCAGGGCATATCTCGTAAATTGTGGCTCATTATGAAATCTATAGGGTTTCAACATCCTTGTACACAACTTTCTGTTTTCTGAAAAGATCTAAACATTATGCTCAGAAGAGCTGAGGCACGTTTTTTATGAAGGGTTATCCCCACTATTCAGCTAGATTCAATGTATATGCGACCATCAAGCAATTAGCTAATCAATCAATCCGTAAATGAAAGAAATGCATCCCAACATTTTTTCCGTAAAGTTCTAGAGAAATGCCAAATTCGAATGTCTTTTATAAATTCCTCTCAGTATAGATGGTAAGTCAAGAAGTCAAGGGGTTGTCTACAATGGGCGAATTGTAGTCCTAAAATAGGTAGCCAATTAAATTAAATAACAGAAATTTGCACGCTGTAACTGAACTTGCCGCGTCGACTGTACTTCTATATCCGTCGGGTATTACCGTTTCTCTCAGACATCCACCGTCTCGCTCTGTTTTCTGCGCATCTCGCGGCTCAGCTGGATTTGCCGACTTTACTTGTCAATTATTTTGGAACAGTGTCACCAAACAACAGCCTTTGAGAAGCCTTTGCGAAGTTGAGTTCCTGCCTGAAGATGTATTAATGCACCTGCGAAATCTGAAGACCTCTTCCTCCCCTGGTAAAGATGGGATGACGGCTGCTGTACTTAAAAACTGCGCTTCAGCACTGGCCCTACCATTAAGCTTGATATTCACATCGTCTTTTAGATCGCATACCCTACCCTCATGATGGCTTAGTGCTTCTGTTACCCCTGTATTCAAAAAGGGCGACAAATCCTCCGCTAAAAATTATCGACCAATAAGTCTCGTTCCTATCGCCGCCAAAATAGCTGAAAGAATCATATTAGATAAGCTCCTGTCATTTGCTTTCGAAAATGACCTTATACCTAAGAATCAGCATGGATTTCTCCCTGGTCGATCAATAATGACCAACCTTCTCCACTCTCTCAACGATTGGACTCAGTATCTGGACACAAAGACTGCTGTTGATATAATCTACTTAGATTTTTCTAGGGCTTTCGATCGCGTACCACATAGAAGGCTTCTGTTTAAGTTGGAATGTATGGAATAAGAGGCGAGTTGTTACTGTGGATTAAAGCTTTTCTCACCGGGAGGACTTTCTCTGTGCGCGTCAGTGATAGCCAGTCTCACCTTCATCATGTAGCAAGTGAAGTTCCTCAAGGCTCTGTCTTGGGGCCAGTGCTGTTCCTTCTGTATACAAGTGACCTGCCCGCATTGATTTCCTCCACATGTTCAGCTTATGCCGACGACACCAAGATTTACAATACTGTCGTAAATTCTGCTATGCTTCAACGAGATCTCGATATTGTTTGTCAATGGTCAGTCAGTTGGCTTTTACCCTTAAATCTAACTAAGTGTTGTGTCCTTCACCTCGGGAAAACAAATCCGCGATTTACATACAAGATCTCTGACCACAACATCGAAGCAGTTTCCAGCCACACTGATCTGGGCGTTGTAGTCAACGATCGTCTTTCCTGGTCAGAGCATATTCACCACGTTACATCAAAAGCCAAGAAACTTCTATACATGCTGGAGAGGTCTTTCAAAGGATCCGATGTCAACACTTGCGCCTACATTTACAAGGCATTCGTGAGGCCAATTCTTGAATTCGCTGGACCGGTATGGGACACTGTGCTTCTGCGCGATAGAAATCTCGTTGAATCAGTACAGCGTCGGGCTACTGTATCCCTTTTGAAGCACGAAGACCAAACTATGAAGATCGCCTTGAATTATTCAACCTGACCTCATTCTCTGAGCGAAGACTTCGTGGCGATCTCATAGTTACGTTCAGGATACTTCATGGTTTGATGGGCACCAACCTCATGCATCTATACCGTCTGTCGCGCAGCAATCTACGCGGACACAGCTTCAAACTGCATAAGGAGCCATTTAAAACAACAGTCCGACAGTGGTTTCTTCCCAACCGCATATTCAACACCTGCAATAGTTTACCTGAAAGTGTGGTTGGTGCTACTTCAGTTAATAGCTTCAAAGTGCAGTATGATAGCTGGAGGAGTGTACAAACTTTATAGCTATGAACTGTCTTTTTTTATTTTTTTGTATTTGATGTATTTGTGTTACGTGCCCGTACACTACATTTACTGCATGAGCTTATAGTACTGGGTACTCTGCTCATCTCAATTATAATAATAATAATAAATGATGGATAGCTTGTATTGGGTGCATTTTTTATGCTGTCTTTTACTGAAGAAGATGAAGAAAAAAGAAATATAGATCAAACAAAATTGCTTATAACAAATACGCAACTCTGCCATTTTACTTGCACGCAGGCCACACGTACTGTTGGTTTGTGCAAGTATAACTTTCTGCAGTACGATCTTTACACAAGCCGCACGTTTTGGTTTGGGCGAGCGACTTTTTTTTCCCGTCTACTCGCTACGTATTCCTGGTACAAACCGGTTTGCACAAGTAAGACCGTGGTGATGCTTGTAGGTGTTGCACTCTGAGACCGCCTACAAAGAATGTCACCGATTGTTCAATAACGAATTCACATTTTTTTTTCTGCTGTTTTTGTCATTTATCTTGGGGCGTATAAATATGGTCTTCCTAGACAGTATTTTTTGCTTTCATACGAACGAAGTTTATGTATCTTCCTGGTTTATTCCGACTGCTTATGAGTGTTGTACAATGGATCTTAAGATTACCTACCTATGTTTTTGTGCAGGCAACAAGATATTTAATTATCGCTGTTATCACTTATAGGGGAACAACCGCTCACAGTTGTGTTTATACTTATAATCACATTATTTTATCCTAAAAATAAACAGTATACTTATAGACAGATTTTTATATGACCTTCAAGCATATCAACGAGTTTCATCTGTTTATTACATTGCAGCTGCAATCTTACAAGTAATTTGATAACAAACTCCATAAATGCATGTTTTTTGTCTTGAGTGAATCTGCACCAGCAATTTTCGATACTTCTGAGGAGTAATATTCCTCTCAAACTGTTTTATGCATATTTCAAGTTCCCACAGACCTTTGGGCGGAGCCATATATAGATTTTTCAAACTTTCTGAAGCCTAAATTTAGTAATCCGATTTTTGAACCGTCTAAGGTTAGTAGAACTGTAAAAAGCATCCCCATGTAGATTGTTACACAATCTTGATAGAGTCAAAGGAGCGGTGGTGTCGGCTAGTTCTGGCCGGACAAAGTTCAACACGTTCAGAATGGGAGGACGGAATCAGAAGGGTCTGCCTGGCAGGCACATCACGCGGTGGTATCATGGAGGAGAGCTCTGAAGAGCAAAGCGCGTTGATGTAGCGATAGGAAAGAGCTAGATCGCCGACGGTCTACCGATGCGAGAAAGTCCCGAGATTGTCCGTTAGCGAAGAGTCGTCAGTCAGTCGGACAGTAATCCTCTAAACAGGGGTGGTAACACCCCAAACGTGTGCGCAATACAATATCTAGGCCTTGTACAGAATGAGGAGGTCATGCCGAGAAAAGTATATCTTAGCTCTAAACAAACAGACTAGCTTTTTTTCCAGCAGCTACCGCTATAGACGAGATGTTTCTGGAGGATTTGCATGAGTGTAGCTTGTGGGTTGCTAATTCTGTGTTATGAGCATCAGGAATCAAAGGTGCTCTAGCAACAATGACTTACTTGTCAAACTAGGTATGTAATGTACTATTTCCCCAGTGTAAATATTAAACCCTACGGCATCCTGTTTTCTTGACAAAGGTTGAAAGGCAGAACCACTGGCTGTCTTCATCGATACACCCATCTCTACTACCGTCAGGTTCAGTAATATTTTCCACAAAGCGAACTTCTTGACTGCATAGAATTAGTTGCCCTCTGATAGCAGCAAAAAAACAAACACAACCTCTCGTACGCTCACGTAAGTTTTACCAGAATTCCGAACTTTACGCTTGGATAAGGTCATAACAAACTTTGGAATACATGTAAAACGCCCTCCGGTTATCGTGAAGTAATAAAGTTTACAGGATTACCCTCCATTCGGCTAGATTTCTTATGGAGGAATAAGTTTCGCCGTTTCGCGATTAAGCAGCCAATTTCCTGAATCACCTACATAAAAATCCTTTTTCCAATTTAAACTATTCCATGAACGTAGAGCGCTAGTTTCCTCCTAGTGCCTAAAGAAGATACTTAACAACATTTTTGTATTCTGTCGTACACCTCCAAAATTCAGTTTTGCAGAGTTATTGCAACTGAACTATTACTATATTTTAGCATTCACTAGGAAAAAAGCTCAGCTCGGGTCAGCTGTACTCGTATATAAAAAATGGTTGTAATTATTCATTATTCGTGGGTGTTTTCTTTTCTATGTCACATAGTATATATTTGACGACAAAATTTTCTAGATGACAGCTGGGCACCGTGTTCATTCGCCTATATCAAGTTATAATTAGGTAAAAAAATGTAACTGTGCTTGGTTGGTAGTTAATGTCCCTCAGAGGGTGGTTCTTTGTACTTTGGATTTTGGATGCAAATGGTTGGGGTTTGAGCGCCACCTAGTTCCAAGAACTAAGAAAAGGAATAACAACTAACCAATATTGGGTCTCTGGCGGTAAACGAGACTCACAAGGAACACAAACATTTAATGAACAAAAAAAATTAAAAGAGGTCCTGGAGGACAAGCAAAAGAAATGTACTACCTCCCTCCAAGCTAAATGGTTTCCAGCAAAACCTAAAATGAAAAAACTTGGCAGGTGCTTGGCTATCACAGGAAGGCAACCGAGGGCAGGAAGTTCCAGATGTAACTCAATACGCGAAGGTAGAACCCTCGAACAATGAGCGTTCACAGAAATGGGGAACTGCTCCTCACAGACGTGAGTCCTATTTAAATTCTCCTCGGAGTATCAATGTAGACAGTCCCCCTCAGCTCGATGGTTTAGTGTAGTTGTGACAACGGCCCCAAGAGGGTGGGAGAAGGTCTCCTTCAAGAAAGTTTACCAAGGGAGGCCAATATTTATCAAAATCCCCACAACCCGATAATGCATCAGCAGTCGGTGTGAAATTATTTCACTACCGCGGGTTGTGGGCCGCTGAACTTCTACACGAGAGCACCTGAAATAGCCCCAAGTCACCTTCAGCTCTCGTATTTATGGTCGACAGGAATTACAAAAGTGACCTTTAACGAGATGGAGAGTAGAGTACGATTTTCTACTATAAAATTACTAGACCAAGTGTTATAAAAATAAAATTCGATATTTTTAAGAATTGCTATAAAATCTTTATTCTAAATAAGAAAAACGTTGTAATAATTTATTTTATCAATATGCAGATTATTTTTCGTCGCCCATAAAAGGAAACTGTAACAACCGTCTTGTATTATTTTTTTAATGAAATGAGTCTTGTGATACCTTCGTCTAAAACGAACACAAACACTTTATTACTATTGACTATACGTTTGGTATCTCCAAATAGTGGACTGATAATCTGCCAAACTTAAGCAATTTTCACATTGACTCGTCTGTAATTCAATACTAATCATTAAAGCATAATTATATATCATCATGTTCTATATTACATGAATCTGCGAGAAAGCAATTGTGTGAATCTTCCTTGTTTCCAAAAATATCGTATTGCTTGGTGGTTTACTATCCCTATTTAGATATTATAACAAGAAATTGTTTACAAAGCATTATGAATACATGTTACAGGCTTGTAAATGATCTCAGAAAATACATCGAAGGCCAATAATGACCTCAAATGCATGAAAATTGATAAAATCTATAAATACCAGCTCCTAAGGGCCGTATCTTTGCCCGTCTCTATACTTCTATGGCCTTCTCGATTTTCATTCTTTTCTACTGTTCCAAGACAGCGCTTTATTTTGAGGTTATGTTACAAATATCTACTGTTCATGCTTTTGATTTATATCATTTGTTATACCAGCCTGATATTTCTCAAAATTCAAAAAGAAAATATAGCTCTCACAATAGAAGAGCTCTGACGGAACAGTAGAAATCTAGAAATACCCCAGCCTTTCTTAAGGAGAGAAAAGACTATGAACATCAAGGAAGCCGTAAAGGCGTCCTTCAATTGTAGGAACGACTGACGACACGGCTCTAAGTCAAATTACATAGAAAAAATATGCATGGCGCTAATATTAGATATAAAGAGACTTTGTCAATCCCACGCCACATCACACCCCTATTCGATAAGAAAGTGAAAGAAACTCTACTTGATCCATAAGTTTTAACTGGCTGTATGTTTTCTTTATGCCTATACATTGACTATACTTTTGTCGTTATTTTATATATGTATTAATTATCAAAACAAATTTTATACATCTCGTAGCTAATAACATATAGTGGCAGATCTTTCCTAGAGAAGTATATTTATATAACCTACCACGCCATTATGATGATCGGTTGTTGAGCTAGAAGCATTAGATACACTCAGATTTGGTAGCCTCTCAGTCCGCCATTTGCAAATGTAATGATTCCGTAGGATACAGTTATAAGATACTTACAAAACGCTCATGCAGTGTATGATGTGAATAAGCAATTTTGACGTAGATGAACAGGGCATGACAATTGTAAAGTAAAGGGGAATCATGACCAAAATGGCTCTAGAATTTTGTACACTGCTAAAATTCCAATCCTTTGTTGTGAGACTGTCAGTAGACTTTACAGTCGAGCAGTTCGCAAGCACACAAGACCGTGGCTCGCACTGTGAACAAAATTGAATTGTGTCACTTTAAGTCCAACCAAAATTACAATTTTTTTACAATTACTCTCTAAATTAATTTTAGGATCAATTTAAAATTCCCGACTACGACTTTGCTCTCTCTTCTTCCTTCCTTTCTCTCTTCTTCCCTTTCTTCTGCCTGACTTTGTCTGCTATCTGGGCCAACCGGACCTAACAGACCTACGATACTTTAACTATGTAAAAGCAAAGGCCATACATACCGCTCGGACAGACAATGCCGAGACTGCTACATTTCAGAATTGTGCAGTTGACTGATTGACTTGACTTCAAGTCACTCCAATCTATTACCATCATAGACGTCCCTATGTGGTTACACTGAATAAGAAACGACGATTCTAACGCTTATTTTCTTTTCCAGATATGCTAACTGCGCTCATGAAGTTACCTCACAGATAGAGCAGAGATATTGAATCGTCCAAAAAAGTAAAGTGCTATTTTTTTGAAAATACCTCTTTTTGCAGAACGGCTCTTGCGACCGTTCATGTAAGTGGGATAACTTTCAGGAAATAGCTTTGTGAGAAACTCTGTCTCTACCTGAGCAACTGCTGAGAATAAACTTCTGGAATGGTCTTTGTCTGTTGGATCGTTAGAAAAGGAAAAGTAATTTGATTCAGATACCAGTGGAATCGCCGAGTAGTAACAAGGAACAGTTATATCAAAATCGACATTCATTGCACTGTCAATCGTTCCTACATTTGTATAAAGCCTTTATGGCATGCTTGATTTTCATAGTGTTTTCTCTCCTTAAAAAAGGCTGGGGTATTTGTAGATTTCTAATGTTTAATGTCAGCGTCAGCGCTCTCCTATTGTGAAGTTATGTTTTCGTTTTGAATCGTAGGAAATTTCAGGCTGGTAAATTAGATGATATACATCAGAAGCATGAAGAATTTGATGCAAATAGATATTTGTAACATAACCTCAAAATAGAGCGTTAACACTTATCAATAGAAAACTATGAAAATCAAGGAGGCCATAACGGCGGCCTGTTGTCATGCTTACTCCCAGTAATTTGTATTTCAACACAATGTAACATGACTTAGCTTCTTCTAATCTATCAGAATTCCTTGATGTAAGCTAGGTCCAAAGTGAAAAACCTTTCTAATGCCATTAAAAAGGTCACATACTAAAACTTCACCACCCATAACTGGGAAAGTACTTCTCGGATGAGGTTTTTACACAAGGTTACTACTATATCAAGGATGAAAAAGTCATTGAAGACCGGTTTAGTGACGGCAGACAAAAAGGTCTTTGGACCGGAAAAAGTAACAACGCTCAAACGCCGTTGTTTGACGCTTAAGAGGATCCTGATAACTTCTGGAATCATTTTTAGGGGTGAAACTTTGGAGGTGGGGGGTTATAGAGTGTGTATGTCAAGGTTTTGGTGTTGGTATATTCATATGCTGTCAACCTTGGAAATCATAGACTTCCTGTAGATTTACCATTAAAAATTGCACTCGCACTCTGGTATTACTGCTGTATTTGACTGCTGAGAGGCAACGTTGCTAGGTGGACTAGCGGTAGGGCAGGGAAAGGAAATCTACGGACTAAGAGTGCGGACCTCTTTGTCAGACTTTTTTTCAGAGGATCTATACTACAACTATTTAAAACTGTAATGACTCATACGCGTGATCATCACGTGATCAGAGCTCGATCCCGGCTTCCTTCCAGTACAGCCGTACACCGTACGACATATGTCGTTTCTGTGGCTTTGCGGTGGTCAACAGCACAGACAGAGATGGAAATAATGGCTGATTGTTCTCCGCCGGTAGAACCAATGAAATCAAAGACGCGCCTCGACCGGCAGACTCATAGGCGTCGGCAACGCATTGGAACGTGTTTCGTTGAGCGATCGCATATTGTGTGTTTTTATAAGAATTGTTGTGTGATTGTTATTGTTGTGGTTTCTGTGGTTACTGTTTTGGTTATACTTAACCATGGAGAGTACAAATGGCACGAGTGGAAGTACTGAAAGCCAGGGAACAAGTAGACGGCTTCGTAAAGCACTGAAGAGAGACGCGAAAGAAATCGTGCTCAACGTGTTCAATTATCTGAACAGAACTATGTCGCAGGGAGATGCACTCGCGCGTTGTGAAAGTATGACAGGCGTTCCAGAGTGGACCATTCGCAGGGTGGTGCATGAAAAGAAGAAAACTGGAGCTACTACTGATCCAAAGTTTAATTTGAAGGGACGAAAGGCCGTTAAATTGGATGACGATAGCAAAATGGCGTTAAGGCGAACCGTACATTCATTCTTCTTTAGGAATAAGATACCAACCCTCAAGGCTGTACATGCAGCGATCAAGGAAAATGAAATTATACCCCAAATGAGCGTCGAGGTAATGAGGAAATCCCTGCACGAAATTAATTTTCGTTATGAAACGCGTAATCGGAAGTCAGTATTGATAGAGAGACCTGGAATATTCGCCTGGCGTCGAAAATACCTACGCGAAATGATTGAATATAGGCGACAAAGCAGAAAAATCTATTATTTGGACGAGACATGGGTAAATGCAGGTCACACAGTTAAAAAAACCTGGATAGACAAAAACGTAGTGAGTAACCGACAAGCAAGCATTGAAGGTTTGTCAACAGATCTTCGTGGACCGTCAGGGAAAGGTCAAAGATTGATCGTAACTCATATTGGTAGCGATAGTGGCTTTTTAGAAGAGTGTGACTTGATTTTCGTCTCTAAGAAAGGAGGTGATTACCATGACAGAATGAATGCCAGCTGCTTCGAGAGCTGGTTTCAAGGGGTGCTTCAGCGAGTTGAGCCCAACTCTGTGATCATCATGGATAATGCTTCCTACCATAGTCGTCGAGCCGAACGTGTACCGACTATGGGATCTCGAAAAAGTGACATGCAGCAATGGTTGCGCGAAAAAGGAATCCCGTTTGACGATTCATGTGTGAAAGCGAAATTGGTGTGGTGTCACTGTGCTGCGGTTACCGCCCTACCACTGTGAACTGAACCCAATAGAGCTCATCTGGGCTCAAGTGAAGGGTATATTGCGCGCCATAACACAACCCCGAAGCTTGGCAGAATGCTATCCGTCATGTTGTGAAGGAAGAAACAAAAATGTGGCAGTTTGACCACCACATCGACACCATCATAGAGCCAGTTATAGACAATTTCAACGAGGAAAGCGATAGCGACAGTTTACTACTGTCAGATGTAAGTGGAAGCGACGATGAATAAAGGTAATTCCCAAATTTTTTACTTACAATATGTTTCAAACCACTCTTTATTAAGCATGTGACAAATCTAGTTCACCCATGTTAAACATTCATACCCCGCCTATGAACAGCCGACTACTGGTAGTTAAGTGATGTTCACGTGAACATCGATGAGTCATTACAGTTTTAGATAGTTATAGTATAGTTTGTGCTTAACATAATCTTCAATAAAGTGATGATGGCGTTTGTATCGGAAATGTAGAGTGATCAAAAGTTGACGCTATTTCTGGCTTCCAACGCCTACAGACTGCAAAGTAGTGTAATTTCGAAAATTTTCGAAAATGAGATAAAATATTCTTTGGATGTTATATGACATGTACATTACGAAAAACCATGTCACTCACCTTCGTCTATCTGGCGGCTAATCTTATAACTCGAGAAGTATCGCTCGGAATCCGATGAAATTTTTACATATTGCTATGCTAAAGAATCAAAAGTTCAGCAAAATACGAAAAATATAGAAACCGATCAAACTTCGTTTATTGATGTTTCAGAGGCTCCTGATCAGCTTTAGAAAAAATTTATTAGCGACTGAAAGTTTTGGGTTTGGGATTGTACGGGGTGGGGTAGGGCACATATAATTTGTTGAATTTCACGAACCTATCAGTACATACTTACCACATCATAGCTTTCCTTGTACATTTGCCTTTGATTGACTCTGACTCAATATCCGGTTCTCTCGAGGTACTATACCAGTGTGGTTCAGCACCGTTGCCATATGGTCGATACTTAGAGCACGGAAGAAAACTAGCATTAGCGTCATCATAACAGCCGCGGTGTTCCGGCATTTAGGCCTATGCCTGAGCGGCTGCTTCCATATATAAAAAAAAATCAAATGGGTGGGGACTATGGCAACTTGTTTGGCTGGCCATTAAGTGCAACTTCCGTAAAACTATAACCTAAAAGGAGGATATTAGGTTTTGATCACAAATAATGTGCAAAAAAACGTTGCAAAATTATATTCAACAAGAGGTGACTGGAATTGAGGAATCTGGAACGTTTTAATGGCAGAATGTATCTAACTGGTACGCTAACACTGTTACAGCTTCCTACCAACTTCTACCCCCCCTTTCATGAAGTTCTAATAATGGGGTAGAGTGCCTGTACGTTAAAGTTTTAGCGATATGTATTTTTGCTTGTATTGCTGACGACACTGACTTGATTCTTAAAACTTCTGGGGTTTGGCATAGTAATAAATTTATTTTGAAATTTTGTAAAAATTCAAACAGTACTTTCCTGGTTATACTGATGAAAATGAGTAACATGCTCTTTCTAACATACGAGTACAAAAAGCATCTCATTATTCGACAATTTTTGTTATTTTTATATAAACGATTTCACGTCTATCAGAAACCACTACAGTAAAGAAAGAAATCCAGAATATGTATGTGTATGGAAAAACCGCATCAGTCCATATGGAAAGGCGGCGTTGCATCGGCCGTACCGTTTGGGCGCTTCGTTAATGCATCAGCCATTAGTTTACTATTAGAGTCCACGTGTGTTGTACACGCTGATATTTTGAATATTGACTATACTCTCTAATTTAGTTTATAATACGTGTTTTCTGCATAATGGATAATGACTATTCAGTTTCAAGTGAACCAGGCCCATCAAACAGAGAAACGAAAAAAACGCAAAAAAACAGGGTGACAAAGAGATGTAATGAGAAGACTGCGCACCACTACCCACGAACTTGGATCTGATTATTTTTGTGAACGTTTTCGCTTGTTTTACTACTGTTCCTGAACTTCTTCGTGAATTTAATGAACTAGGAAACACTATGCACAAAACGCTTATCTTAGTGGTCTTATCACTGTTCTTCCTGTCACGCGTAGTCGTCCTCAAAAAAATGAAGCAGAGTCAAGGCTTAATAATGCTTCATTAAAAAAACCGTGTCTCGTTTTTAACCACTATTTAGGCTAAAAATGAGACAGTGAGAGGTTAAAAACAAGACACTGTATTTTCTGGCATTTTAGTCATTTTACATCAGTGTGGCAAAAGATGAGACCCTGGGGAATAAAAACGAGACACACTGCAAGGGTTTTAAAGCGCTTAGTAAGTCAAATAACATAGTTAGGTTTTAAATTGTGACAACGTTCTTAAAGAAAACTCACATAATTAAATACAAAACTATGTTTATTAAACTAAAAAGAAAACAAAGTTAAATAAACCATTCCTAATTCAAAAAGGGGTAAAACAAGATTTTCAATAGGATTTTAAGAACTAAAGTAGAAAACTTATTATTCTAACGTATTTTGTACTACATATTATTGAACGACGTATTTTTCAAACTCGATAGGAAACCAATAATGCTGAGAGATACGACAGGTCTTACTTTCTATTTCTGGCTGGGGAAGTTTCATTTCTATGTCATTTTTGTCGATGAAGTACTTTTCCTCAATGGCCGGAAAAATAAATTTAAATCCTTTGCGCCTCAGATATTTTACTTCTACATCGCTCTCAAAAACTTTAAGGATTTGTGCCACGTAGTAAACTTACATTTTTGCGTTTTTTTTGACTTAGTCTATTGCGCTTAAAAAAATTTTTAAACCAATCTTTCCCGCGCTTTCCTTCCTTAAACTGGGTAGTAAGTTGGTTTTCTTGTACATAGGTTTGAACTATTGCTTGTATCTCTGGTTTAGTGACCCCCATTTTGCCATCATTTTTATCTTATCACTTAAGTCTACTTCCATTTCTTTGGTTAGAGAAGTTTATGTTCCCTGTTTACCAAGTGAACGAGTACGTCTTCTCGAAAGAGCAGATTTGTCAATTTTAAACCGTTTAGCTGCATTTCTAAGAGATAAAGTGCCATTATCTATTAGTTTTAGAGCTGTTTCCATGTTCTTTTTGTTGTAGGGACGCTTTTTGGGAACGTAACCCTTCGGCATTATTATCAAAGGTATAAAAGCTGTCTTGTTTTTTACCTGGCAGGTGTCTTGTTTTTAAACTTTGTGGTGCTCGTTTTTGCACCTGTTATTCACGACGTGCCTGCTTGCCGACAAATAAAAATAGACTTGGATATGGAATATCATAGCCGCATTTGTTATTTTGAAAACGCGATACTTGCCGAGTCTCTACGATCACGTACAGCGGCGCAACAGGAAAAGTTTGTAAATACAATTTAAAAGATTTTTTAACCAAAATGCACAATCAGATGCGATAGTTTTTTTCTCGATGTTGTGTTTACGTTTATTTACTATTCATTACATATTTCAATTGAATATATGTGGAAGTAATTTGTAACGTATTTTTTACAATGTTATTGTTTTTTGCATTGGGAAAAATTGAATGTCTCAATTTTTGCACCACTTGACCCTACATGTTTTGTGGCCCATATGACAAGCATGGAACTAAACTACACCTTATCAATCTACTCCTGGCACTAGCTTCTAGTTTTGCACTTGGAACATATCAATTAATTGACTAATCCATCAATTTATTTGTTTGATATTCCCTAAGGTTCTACGATTGTTTTTTCGAAAATAAGTTGACACTTCAGAAGCGTATAGTTTTCGCAGAGAATTACTTGCAGCTTCGAGCGTAGAGCACTCACTTCTGCACAGTTTCGTAATTATTTACCGTTGTTCGATAAAGTCGTGCTATTCGAAACTTTCAAAACTCTAGAAAGTTTGTTAAATGCAGGTACAACTTTTAAGCCGCGTTTTGGCTAAGCGCAATTATGCGACTTAGGAGATTTTATTATCTGAATTCTGAGCTAAAAATCTGCTAAATGTACGATTCAGGAGAACCGGTAACTTTCCATGAATATTCCGCGTAGATAAATAGTGTTGGAAAACATTGTATTGCAAAACTTTTATAGTACCATTGTAGTGATAAAAATTCAATGGAAACACACCCCAAAAATTCTTTCAATTCGTTTTCATTATTTTTGAGACCATTCACGGACTCTGAGTTTTATTGTTCAACAGCATCAAAAATAAGAAATCAGCTGGTGCAGATAACATACCGGTTTTCTCAATCAAAAATATGCTTCTCAGATAATAGAACCAACTACATACCTTATAAATAGTATGTCTTTTCTATCTGGGAAGTTCCCTAGCAACAAGAAAACAGGTGAAGCGATTCCACTGTATAAGAAAAAGGGGCGAAAGTTGATGAAGAATCACAGAGCAGTAGCTTTGCCGGAGAATTAGTCTAAGGAAATTGCACATACCCATTTTCAGATGATTTGGTGTTATGAATTATTTTACAATACAGGGTGTTCCAGTTTATTGTTGCATAACTTTAAGATTCGATAGAACTTTTAAAATTAATGCATAAAGTCTATATAAACATGGGTCGAAAGATGCGTGGCTTCCGAAGTACAGGGTGTTTAAATTTACTTTCTAAAATAGCTTTTTTTAAATATTTCGAACAATATTTGATGTATAACAGTGCGAATTGGGATACAAGGGTTTTTGGTACGTCAAAACGAACCATGGGCATAGTTTTACTGTAGCCGCTAGAGGGCGCTCTCTACTGTACCTGTAGTGTATTAAAATGACCGAAAATTTTTTCTTAGTGCAATTTTTTGCTTTTTTAATAAAAAAACTGATTCTTCGCACTTTTCATAATAAAAAAGCTATCTTGTGAGTTCTCGTTATAGTTAGCCGTTTTTGAGATATTTCGATTTTTAAGGTTCGATGCATTTTTAAAAACTCAGTCAGTCAGTTCTATCAAGAATCCACTGACAAAATGTAATTCTTCGTTCTCCGTCCCCCTGGCTGTAGTCCTTGTAAGGACGTCTATGGTCATTTCTAAGAACACGGTGAACATGGCTTGCTGAAATTCCCAAGGCACCAGAAACTCTTCTAACACTTGTGGTCGGATCTCTATCAAACTCACGCAGAATCATACGGGTAAATCTGCGCTGACGAACATTTATGTTTTGATCCCTTTAGAGATTTCCAAAACCATTTTCAATTATTTGGCGATGCACTCTTACAAATACTGAGCGAGGATGTCGTCTGTGGAAATATTCGTGCGTATTCTCGGGCTGCTTCTGCTGCGTTTCCATTTACAAAGCCATACACAAAATGAATATCCGCTAACTCTTGATTGGAGAATAAAAATGGCATTTTTATAAAACTTACAAAAAAAACAGGTAAAAGAAACTAAATTTCATGCATTCACAATTGCAAAAAAACGTTTCAGGTTTCAACAGACAACAAAACTAACTGTCAACTAATTGACGTTTAACCTTATTCTGCTTTCAATTTCAAAATATTTGCAGGCACAGCCTACTTCTAAAAATTATCGACATACTGACTTTTAAGGTTATTTTATCATAAATAATTAAAAATGCATCGAACCTTAAAAATCGAAATATCTCAAAAACGGCTAACTATAACGAAAATGCACAGGAAAGCTTATTTATGTTGAGGAGTGCGAAGAATGAGTTTTTTTGTTCAAAAAGCAAAAAATTGCACTAAGAAAAAAATTTCGGTCATTTTAATACACTACAGGTACAGTAGAGTGCGCCCTCTAGCGGCGACAGTAAAACTATGCCCATGGTTCGTTTTGTCGTACCAAAAAACCCCTGTATACCAATTTTCACTGTTATACATCAAATATTGTTCGAAATATTTAAAAAAACTATTTAATACTTACCATGTCCTTTGAATACGGTGCATCATCATTTTTTGTGGTTTTGTCCGTCACAGTGGCGGATTTAAGTAATGGCAAAATGGACATTGCCCCCCCAAGAAGGGTGGTCACAGGGCCCCCCCAGGAAAAATCAGCTCTAGTGTATTGTTCAGCGCGTCTGAATGTAAAATTAATAACAAGAATTCAGAGTGTCGTTATATTCTTTTAATGACCATCTGCGTAATGTTTATGAAACAGCGCGTTAGCATTCAGTTTGAATAAGAAAAGTTCCCTTTCACTGCTTAATACATTTTTGAAAAATGACTATTCCATTTCTAAAAAAAATGACCGAATGACCCTTTTATTTCTCAAGGAGTGGAGGGGTTATCTTTTCATGTTGTGCTTACAGTGATATATTATTACCTGGCATAAAATGTTCAATAAATAAATATCTTCGTGGTATGAATCAGCCTCTTTCAGTCTAATAAATACTCATGATAATATCGTGGAAGAAATTTTTTTAATGTATTATCAATTGTATAGAAGATGAAATTTCAAGAGTGGAAGCTTCTGGCGAATATATAATGAATGCAAGATCTCTCCTTTCCTCCAGGAACTGGACCTTTTTCCTCAATTTGTTATGATGGCATTCAGTATTGAGCGTAATGAATACCGTGCAAGTTCAAATGCAAAAGAAAGAAATAGACTTGATGATGGCTCAAAGGTGCATTTCAACAGCATTAAAGAAAATAAAAGATTTGAGGAGCAAAAGCACATACGATAATTTTGTTCTGAAGGCTAAGAATAAATGGGAAGAGATGGAGTGAAATCAAAAAAATGTTCGACAAAAAAGATGCTGACTCGCCACTATAATAATAATAATAATAATAATATTTATTCACTCAATGTACAAAGATAACAATTAATATGAGTAAATAAATATAAAATCAAAACAGGCCCAATAGAAGGCGTCGCCTGTACATGGACCAATAAATTTAAGTTGAAACTGTAGAATGCAAATGACAAAAAAGGACAAAAATTAGCTACAGTAGATTATGTATTTAGTTGATGTTCGTATTTATGAGTTTATGAATTTCAGCCCTAGATATAGAATGTAGCCACTTTTTTAAATTTCTTTTGAAACAATTTCCGAAGATTGTTATTGACTTTGCCTATCGGTTCAGCTAGTGCTGACCGTGTCATGAGCTCTTTGAAAATTATTAAAGAATACCGTCAAGCTTCTTTGGCTGTCTCCAGCTATATCCTCTTTGTCAAAAGATCAGCAGCTAATACACTCAATTTGGATTCTGTGATGGAAGTTTTTGCTGAACAAAAAGCAAGACGCGGATTCAAATTAGAATAATTCTGTTATTTTGTGTTGAATAAAAAATGTTCGATCCCACAATGTCTACTTGATTTAGACATATAGTAAAGAGACAGAGGTAACAGTGCGCAGCAGATACTATTGTGCATATAATTGTAAGCCCCTGTTAATATGTGACACTCTTATTGCCAGCAAAATCTGTAGTTCGAACTTTATCTGAATAATTTAGATGGATTTTATGTTATCGAACAATTTTAGATCCGCGTGAATATTGAAACAGTTAAATAAGCTGTTTTATCGGCACGCTAAAGAGCACCAGGTTAACTTTTTGCAACAAATTACTATTAATAAACCTTTTACAGTATCCATGAGTTCGTTTCGGTTACTTGTGCAGGTCTTTCTATTTTTTTTAATTCTCAGTTGCCGTCATTGATTTGCAAATAGCGATAAAAGTGGAGAATATCATTTTCGCAAATAGTGCCCAGTATATGAGCCCCTTCCCACTTCAGTTGGCCCACTTCAAGATTTGTACCAAAATATGCCTTTATAAACTAAACTTGACGAAACTATTTACTTCTAAAACAATTTATATTCTCAAAAACATTTTAGATACACTCTAGTCGTAAAACATACATATTTGAAATCACTTGGAGCTATAACTAATAGAACATGTGAACAAATAAACAATGTGCGAATAAATGCGCGAAGTTAACAAAGCAACAATTGAAAGATTACCATTGGGTAACATCACCTTTATTTTTTATTACGGCTGAAATTCTTTGGGGCATAGTGTTAGCCAAGTTTTGGCAAAAATTTGGTGTAAAACAATCCCATATTTCTTGAAGCTTTTGTCTCAGTTCGGTGATTGTACTAGCAGCATGTTGTCGTAGAACCTTTTTCATCTCGTGCCACCAAGTTTCAATAGGTGACAGATCTGGACTACCAGGAACCCATTTCAAAAGTGTTACATTATTTTCTTCCATCCATTTTATAGCCTTTTTTGAGGTATGGTACGCTGCATCATCTTGCTGAAACATAAAATCTTGGCCGGATGTCAAGCATGCTTCCATCACTGGTAAAAGCGATTCTTCTAAAATTGCCAAACATTTGTTTGTATCCACATTTCCATCAATAAATGAAGTTTTCCTACTCCTTTTGATGACGTACTGCCCCAGACCATAATGGATGCTGGAAATTTCACTTTTCTCTTCAGACATGGAATGCTTCATTTTTTTGCGAATAACTCTACTGCGACTGTCACCAACACAAACTTCGAATCGGCCCTCATCACTCCATTGTATTGCACACCATTGTTGAGGTATCCATTGTCTATGTTCTTTAGCCCATCTAAGCCGATTTTTCTTTTGCAGTGGAGTTAATAGTGGCTTTTCTTTGGCCTATAAACAAGTTGTGCAACTTTAGGGTTTTTACTTCACTTTTTTTTATAAGAAAACTTACCTTGCAAGTGCTAAATCCCAGTTTGTGGGCCTCTCTATGAGTTGTGGTCCTCTAAATTCTCCTTCCAACAGCGTCACTCCACAGAGCACTCAACTGTAAATAATTGGCACGCCTGTTTTTCACGATTATTCTTCTTAATGCTCTTCGGTCGGCATTTGTGATATTACTTTTTTCACGTATCGTGGCTTAATATTAACTGAACCAGTTACGTTATATCTTCTAACAATATTTCTCACACTGTACCGCGATAAGTCTAACAAAGTTGCAATTTGTTAGTTTGATTTCCCAGAATTGAAAAATTTAATTACCAGTAACCGAATTTTCTCACTAATAACCTTTCCTCTACCCATTTTGAAAACCTTAACTACCCAAAACTATTTTAAACGTATTCTGACAGCTGTGATTAATAAAAACAATTGTCATGGCTTTTATTTTTCACAGCCAGCTATGCATTATAAACTTATTTTGCATTGAAATGAAAATAGGTTGATATGCTGTAATTGCAACATGTGTTATTTTTATGCTGCAAATTTGACTAGGGAATGATAAAGTTGGTGTTGTCTACTATATATTATCAAAATATTCATTGTTAATATTTTAAACCTTTAACATTTGTTTTAACATTTGTGTTCGACAAGAAAAAACTAAGATTTCACTAGTTGGACCAACTGAACTGGGAAGGGGCTCGAATATCCTGTCGTAATGCACGTTATTTAACGTATTTTAGTTCACCAAGTTGGTATTCAATGAAATATTAATCACGGCAAACATGACAACTATCGATCATATTTGTTTTTTTCTTACTTGTAATTTTATGCAAATTCTATAAATAGCGTGCACTCCAAATTTGACTCGACGCGGTACTTATCGGTAGCATCCGTGATAAATTTTAAACTCTATTATGCCCAAGAAGTTTGCTGGTGAATCATCAAGTTTAACTTACTTCAAAAACTTACGATGCGCATTACAACCTGTCCCGTGCCCGTGCTTGCACTATCAAATGCAAAATCAAGGCTGATGTACGATTGCACTAACCTGACATTACGCATTAAACTTTGATATTAATTTGTGAGTCATCATGCAACTTTCAAAGCTTCCATTTCCGTATTTTATTTATCAATAATTTCAGTAATTTATGTCATTCGCAAAACGGTTATAGTGCGCACTATTTGCCGTCTGTCCCCAATCATACCTCTGCCCCCCCCCTGCATATTGCCGACCGGACCCTTTTTCTTAAATCCGCCACTGGTCCCTCAAAATGTATTTTTTATCAAATTTGCTCACAGCTTAAGCGCGCGCGAAGAAGTTTTTCCTACAACAAGCTGACCGCATAGGGAACCAATCTTGCGCTATCATCTATGAGCTTACAGTTAAATCAAAGTTGACGGATGCAGTGCTGCCAGTTTTTAGTAGAAAATACCAGTACGGCATCCATTTAATATGGTGCATTAAAGATTTATCTAAGAGATTTGGAACCTTCAAAATTGGTGGTCGAACTAAATTCGCCTGGGCAGTGGCGTAGCTAGAAGTCATGGGGCCCCGGGGCAAACATTTTTTGAAGGCCCTCATGAGTATGTTTAAGAATAAAAAATATCATGTTATAATAAAAAAAATTGTTTATTGTCATAAAAACAAAAAGTAACACAAATTAAAATAATGAAATAAGAAAAGTCAAAAATTAAGCAATAATAAAATTAAAAATCCCTTTTTCTTGCTTTTCTATTTGCAAATTCGTTGATAATATCATTTATATCAAGGTTTTGGGCTTCTTCATTCTCTATAGAGAGTAAAGCAAGATCGCTTAATCTAATCTGGCCTGTAGTATACCTAAGATAGATTTTTACAAGTTTTAGCTTGTTAAATGATCTTTCAACAAATGCAGTAGTTACAGGCAACGTAAAAAATAAAAGGAACATTAAGTAAACTTCACTTAAGTCGCTTTAAAGTACCCCATACTTACTTAAAATTATATTGAAATATTCCTTAATTGATAGATGATTCTTAAGGTCTCTTTTACAAACATTTAACAAATTGGTATACTGAAATATTAAATTATTTAAATCAAATATTTCAGGATATTTGTTATAAATGGCTGTACATTTATTTTGAATAGATGTTTCATCGCAACTTAATATAATTTTTGGAAGAAGTAAATCAAACAATTTATTAATTTTTTTCATGCTCCTAAATCTATTAGAAATCTGTGTCAGAACACGGTTCATAACAACATTAAAAACATTTATTTTAAATAAAATTTGAATATTATTAAATCTGTAATCACTTAAGAGTTCGTCAAAGTGTTTTTTATCTTTAGGTTGACGTTTTTGCCTGAATTCCGGTTGAATATTCCATTTGTTAGCCAGTTCCGTAGCTTCAATCATTAAAATTTCCTAAGAAGATCTTAAGTCAGTAAGGTTCTTTTCTACTTGTTCTAAAACAGTCACAGATTCACCTAAATCAATATTTTTCTTTTGAAGGACCTTTGAGGCGAAGTTAACCTGGGTAAAGATTTTATACAACATTGTTGAAATAAATACAAATTCAAAGCAACACATTTGTTTTTTAATGGAAGAAGCTTCTTCTATTTTTTTTTTTATGAGACGGTAACTCTATTTCTGTTAAAGATTTAATAATATCAAGATAACGAAGTTTGACTGCAGTAATAGATAATATCCTTCCTGACCAACGAGTTGGATTTAATATTTTTAAAGTTGTTCTGGATTCACTGGTAACAGAAGCTAAAAGATCCCATCTATCAATACTTAAACCAAAAAAAGAATATATATTTTGCATAGTTACTTGTTCTTTTTCAGCATGCTTTATTAAGTTTTCCTCTTTTTCTAATTCCAATTTTCGTTTCTGTGCTCCAGACTGATATTTCTGCTTATCATCCATTTTTATTTTTTTTTGCGTTTTGTTCCGCAATCTGCTAATTCTGCAAAGAGAAGAATACACAACCATTTTTAAATGCATTAAATAATTCGATAGTTGTGTATCAATTAGACTGTTTCAAAAAAATCATCTATTTTTTTCTCTCAAGTACGTCGAAAATATTGTTAGAAATGACGAAAAAAAATCCTGTAAAAGTAACAGCTCGTAATATTATTAATATTAAGTGGTGCCGCATCGAAAATTTCAATTTCCCTCGAAAAACTTTTGAACGAGTAGGTTTATCGGAAAATTGTCCTTTTTGTAAAGCATTCAATTCCCTACAAGAGTAAACTATGAACTCATCCGTATGATAATTTAGTAATGAGAAAAAAATTCAAAAGTTGAAAACAATTTTTTTCCCATGTTAATGAAGAAATGTTATAGAGCTGTAACTTTTACAGGATTTTTTTTCGTCATTTCTTACAACTTGTCCAATATACTATACACTTAAGAGAAAAAAAATTAGTCGATATTTTTGAATCAGTCAATAGATCATATTTAGTCTTTAAGAAGCTTTTCGAATTTAGTGTCGGGTTTAAGGTGCCCGCAGAGTTTCCGAAACAAAAGACTTAAGCCTTAAGCTGTCACGAAATTTCTCATGCCTTAAGGCTTAAGTCTTGACTATACTTTATAAATCACCTGATCAGAATTCTGTATAATTCCTTGCAGTTAAGTCTTAATCTGTCTTAAATGAAACTTAACTCTTAAGTCTTACGTTACGGAAATTCTGCGGGCGCCTTTACTCAGCAAGGTAATGGACAAATGTACATTCACAAACAAAATTACGCACACATCAAAATCGAGCCATTCATTCATTAAGTAATATAACTTATACTTACCTTTTTTCTAACAGGTACCTTATTATAACGAGACACAATAGTCACAATACAAATATAGTAATGTTATTTTACACCACGCCGGGCACCACGGCACGACTACGACACATATCAATATCACATAGGGCACGCGGGGTAGTTAAAATCATCAAAACAATAGATCGGGGAATCCCCAAGACGAGACGTAATATTAAGGCGGTGGTGCCAAGCCCGTCGCGGGCCGACGGATTATATACTAAGTGACATATAAATCCGAACACCCAGTTTAAATGGTTTTATTTTAATAAAAGTTGGTGAATGTATTTATCTTACTGTAAATAACAAGTGAAAAAATTTTCAGCCTTATCAGTTCGACATTCCGATTTTATACTGCTTTTTTATAATTCACTAACGCTCTAAAAATGAATATTTCAGCCGCAGTAAAGAATCAACGTTGGCGGATTTTGGTTCTTGACATCCTTTACGATCGGTTACGATGCGTAGAGTACGGAGACCAGTACGATTTCGTCAACTTAGTGAGTTTGATAGGGGCCGTATAGTGGGACTTCGGGAAGATGGACTTTCTTTTCGGGCAATTGCAGTTATAGTGCAAAGAAGTGTAGACACTGTGGTTAGGTGTTGTCAGGCATGGCTTCGAGAAGGCCGTACGCAAAGAGCAAGGGGCACTGGACGCCGCCGTAGAACAACAGACCGTGAAGATCGCCGCCTAAGATTATTGGCCTTAAGGGACCGTTTCTCCACTACCAGGTCCATTGCAAATGAATGGTTTGCAGAACACGGAAGACCTATTGGCATGCGAAGTGTTTACCGAGGAATGAGAAGTTTTGGCTTGTTTTCATATCGGCCACACTGGGTCCTCCCTTTAACTCGAGAACACCGACGTAATCGCCTTGAGTGGTGCAGAGAACGGTCACTCTGGGATCAGGAATGGAACAGTATTGTCTTTAGTGACGAGTCTCGATTTTGTTTAGGCATGCACGATGGTCGTGCCAGGGTTAGAAGGCGACGTGGGTGAAAGGAGGAATCCACAGTTTTTTGTTGAAAGACATCTTCATCACACTGTTGAAGTTATGGTTTGGGGTGCTATAGCTTATGGTTCCAGGTCACCTTTAATCTTCATCAGAGGTAACATGAACGCGCAGCGTTATATCCACGAAGTTCTAGAACCCCATCTTTTACCCTATCTTGACACCCTGGCAGATCCAACTTTCCAACAAGATAATGCCCGACCACATGTTGCAAGAGTCACAATAGACTTCTTTTAGCATAATGATGTCACATTGTTACCATGGCCACCAAGATCTCCCGACTTATCCCCAATTGAGCACGTGTGGGATATGATGGGTAGGAGATTGCTCAATTTGCAACGTCCTCCTCAGACTCTAGAAGCACTTCGAGAGGAGTTGGTGGTTGCCTGGAATGAGATACCACAGGAGGACATTGACCACCTGATTAGAAGCATGCCTAGGCGCGTTGGAGAATGCGTAGCACATCAGGGTGCATCCACACATTATTAAAGGTCAAAGGGCTTTAAAGCAGTGCAATCATTTTGAAATTTTTATCATTTACTTATTATGCTTCATTAAGTACTTATACAAAATTTTATTAAAATAAAACCATTTAAACTGGGTGTTCGGATTTATATGTCACTTAGTATAGCTACATTCATTTAGGAAATCAAGCGTTTTCCTCAAATATGTAGCGTTTTAAAAAATAAACATTATTTATAATTATATTTATTATTTATTTTTCTTTCTAGTATACCTAGGTTATATTAGCATTTAATGGATTTATTGCTGATCGGCGCTTAAAAACAATTTTTTTGAGGCGCATGGCCGGGGCCCCGGGGCACTGCCGCGGTTTGCTCTAGGATAGCTACGCCCCTGCTCCTGGGGGGGTCATGGTTCCGCGCTTGGAGACGGATGTATCAAAGTGATACTGATACGTTTAGTGGGACCCGCCAGAAACCGAGAGTTAAACTAGACTTGCAAAA